>CM030872.1:560000-615000 GCA_018105865.1 Metaphire vulgaris
CCCTCGAAGGGGGCATGATCCCCAGACAACTCGAGTAATTACCAGTTAAAGGAGTCAGGTATTGATCATTCATACTCAGGCTGTCAACCACAAAGAGACGAATGACCGTTGATGACAAAGTCGTTGGCACTTAAAATGTCAAGAGCGTTGTTTGGGTTTCTTGGTCTCTCTCTCTCTCTCTCTCTCTCTCTCTCTCTCTCTCTCTCTCTCTCTCTCTCTCTCGTAACCTCGATTCAGCGAACATCCAATCGAGACCCAGCTGCGTGCCTCGACTGACTGCATAGCAGCCAGTGGCGTATCCAGGTTCCAGAATAGAGGGCCACCGTCAAGTATACGGGTCAACGTCGCCCGATACAACTATGGGGCTGGATAGGGCCACGAGCCGCACCTGAAACGTCAGGGTGAACCCCTGCAGCCCACAAAGAATGTCAGTGACGTCAGATTCAAATACTAAACTCTGGCTAAATATTTCCCACTGTCTGTCTGTCTGTCTGTCTGTTTCTTTTGTTATAATAATTGCGGGCTATTTTCAGATGAGAAGACAGATTTTTGCCAATTGAAACCTTCAGAGAATGCCAAATATTTCCGCTCGAAATTCTACATAACGCCTTATTTATGGTCATTCGTGCATAGAGAACATTGCTGTGTCAAGTATCCCATTGCTTTTTATAGCGCTCTGCTTTCAAGTAACGACATGTCATGGTTTCTGCTCTTTACCTGGAGTTGCCGTCAAAATAAACTCAGAGTCAGACACGCTCTCGACTGCCGTCGACCACTTTGCTTTCGAGCTTTTATTTATGTCTTTCTAAGGCCGCTGATAAGAATTCTTCATCTAATGACATCATCACCAGTCGCTCCTCTCGTGATGTTTAGTTTTCGCGTAACCAAAATCACGGCCAGAAGTGGAAAGAGAGAGAGAGAGAGAGAGAGAGAGAGAGAGAGAGAGAGAGAGAGAGAGAGAGAGAGAGAGAGAGAGAGAGAGAGAAAGAGAAAGAGAAAGAGAGAGAAAGAACATCGACAGGAAGAAGAGGTACGGGCCCTGACTCCTATTCCGACTGGGACCAGTAGAGTGATTAACGTAAAACCGATGAGAAATTTGTCGGGGAGTGGGAAACTGCAAGTAACAGCTTTATAAGCAAAGGTCGTTCTTGTTTCGCCTGAGACGAGTTCTTTCTATAGATTCTTTTTAAGGAGACCAAATACCTCTGCTCTTATCTCCTTTCCATTCATCTTATCGGTCGTCAGCTCTTAAGCCTGTTAAGCCATAGGCATATAACTTTAGCCTATTAACAATTAGAAGCCAAAAGAGAAACCGGAGAAGCGTTGAGACGGAAGAGGACGCTTTTCTAATTGGCCAAACAACGAGTCCCTCTGCGTCCTTATACACGTCGCGGGATATCTTAACGACGGTCCAGTTTCAAGTGCAGTAGGACATGTATAGGAAGAGCAGCTGTGCTCTTAGATAACGCTTCTTCTTTTGGGTGCTTAGGCGTGCCTCCCTAAGACTCCATCAGATTCTCCGAGTGAGAGTTATTCAACAGCTCACGGGTAGACAGTCAACGCCGCCCTTTTGAAACTGCGCAGAGTTCAGATTGTCGGTCAGACATCTTGAAGCCCTTAGCTGACTTATGCGCCTGGCGTTCGACGTCTGTCCTTAGCTCCGTCCCTGGGCCTGGCCTGAGTGCTCCAATGGCCCCGAGTGCTAAACACAAGGGCCACTCCTCTGGCATCCGTTCGATCATAAAAACTTAGCCCGGTTATGTTTCCCTTTGCGGAATTCGACCGACGTCGATCCAACTTCACTCCAAATTGTAAGTGTCTCTGTGTAACCCCCACCCCATTTATAAGTTCTATAAATGCTGAGAATGGAATAAGACACGGGTTGTAGATTGAATCGAACGAGTGAGTGATTGAGTGAATAAATGAATGAACGTGTCCTTAATGTTTGGTGTCCCATTTTTTATGTTCGACCAGCAATTATTTGTTTGCGTCTGAAGTTTCGTCTTGACTTTGACCGTTAAAGATGTTTTGAATCATTCTTATTCTTAGCACGAGATAAGCGACCAATGATTTATTAGACTTCGCATCACTGTAGCACTTACACAGCTATTTATTAGCATGCCACTGGCATAGAAACCACTTCGAGACTACGCTAACGAATGCAGACGACTATCTTACTCACTTCACCGATTGCTAACGACCTCTGGCGGTGTAATTTGCATCGAGTCAAAACTCTCAAAGCGAGAACAGAGTTTGAGATGGGAGCTTGAAAAGATCGTGAAATAGATACAGTAGAACTTTGTTATAACGCATACTCGGTTATAACGTATACCGCAATGGATTGGCCCATTTGATTCACAACCGTATTTGATGGTATTAGATCTATAAGTTAATAACGCACCAGATATAGCGTACTAAAATGTGCAGACTCACTGAGTGCGTTATAACGAGATTCTACTGTATAGACGCTGAAAACTTCTTTCGGATGGGAGCAAAGAGAGAAGCAGGAAAAATCTATGAAAGATTCTAATAAAATTTTAGTGCAGCTGCAATTTCTACAATGCTGTTATATATTTTCAGCTGCCTTCTAAACAGCTTGACTGATTCTTAATTTCTTATGTCCACTTACCGTGAAGCGATTGACCGATGGGAAAGGAATCAACCTGTCAACAAACAAGAGAAGCATTTGCCAACAACACAACGCAGCTGCAAAATCTCTTTCATTCGCCAAAAGACAAAATTTCATCGAAAATTTCCAACGCAGACAATTATTCTTCTTCTTGCCATTTCACAGTTAATTAATTCGTGGCGCTTTAGGAGTCATGACCACATATAAGACGCTGGCATGCCTTTGTGGAGACATGATCTTTACATTAACATTGATTACACATATTGAAGTATTTTTCCCGTAATCTCTTGATTGACCCTTCGCGTGACTTGGGAATAGACATTGGATCATAAATGACCACTTATGCAGTGAACCATCTCTCGGCTCAGAATATCTTTCCATATTTCAGCTCATACAACCACCAGCCGATCGTACGATTGCAGTGAGCTAGTTATGTTACTATGGCTCCATATAAATTATATCACGTGACGTCTTGTTCAATTAGACCGGAAGTCAGCATATTTGAAGTTGCTCGTAGGCTGACGAGTGATCTCCTCTAAAATAAAGTATTTCTAGTCGACCGCCTACGGGACTACTTGAATTTATAGATAACAATCTCTGTCTTTGTCATTTGATTTAATCAGTCGAAATAATTTGATTTAGGCCTAATCAGTCGAAATCGACAGAAAACGAAATTCTTAAAAATTTTCACTTGCTACTCAACCACCTAACAATCTCCTCCTCCTCCTCCTCCTCCTCCTCCTCCTCCTCCTCCTCCTCAGGTATTATCTAATCTGGTTTGCAGAAGAATCCAGCGAAGAGGCGATATCTTATCAGCGAACCACACTTCTGGAGAGAGAGAGAGAGAGAGAGAGAGAGAGAGAGATGAAGGTGCGTGGGATCGTCGATAGGTGGCGCCTTTAAGTTTTATCTGCTTTCAAAAGCCCCCACCCCACCCCACAAATGACCAACGACTGACGCACAAAACGCTAAGTTCAGAAGCTATTACCTGAAAAAATGTCAGGTATTTATTTCTCTCGACGACCGAATGAGTTTACCTCTGATCACGAAGTACATTTAGGTAGGCGTCATGCAGTGAGTGAGGGTCGACCAAACGACTGGTCGACGCACAGACAGTTGGGTCGAAATGAAACCAAAGGAGACCATAAAACATCTTCAAACGTCCAAAGTAAGAATAAAAATCGACCGGAAACGTTTGACATCGAACAAAGCAAGAACCGCCAACAAGAACGACGCACTTGTACTGAAGAAACAGGTGGTTATGTCAAAATAGAAATATTCTCATTGTTAATTCCGGTGTTTCACCTAACGCCGTTAACGGCAACATGTTGCAGGGTTTTTGTGCGCTCTTGTTGACCCCCTCCCCACACTAAATTCCCCGAGGAGCCTTGGAATCAGTCGGTTTGATAAGGGGGATTGGCGGATGGGTGAGGTGGGTGGGTGGGTGGGGGCTTTAGGCACAAGAGTCCGGATTTAATCGTAGGCGTTTGTTTTGCCGTGTCAATCGGAGCGACAGAGGGCGTGTCATAAATATGCATGACACCTGTTTGTGGAGGTGTTGGACGTGTCGTATCCAAGCGCTCGATAGATGCCGAAGGGCGCCGCGGTGCATCATGGGAGAGAATTCCTGATGTTAACTGTTTTCCAAGCGAGCTAAAAATAGACGAGGAATGCTCTAGGCGCTCGTCTTCATCGCAAATATGACAAGAATAATGTCTATTAACACTCAGCCTACAGACATCTCCGCGTAGTTATTTGGGCAGATAAATATAAAGATATTTCCAGTGACCGTAAAAATAATTATCTACACTGAGAGTCACTTTTAGCGGCGAACAGACCCTTCGAGTATTGACGTCATCTTCTTTCAGTTCTTTATTCATTGCTTCCGCCATAAATGCGTCATGCCTTTATTGCCTTCAACCAACACGATCATTCACAGCTAACAGCGCTATAGAAAGGGACCATGCAAGATGTTGCCACTAGCAAGTCGACGCGTTTCTCAAGAGTCAAGAACCACCTGCCGTCTGCTCTGTTTTTGTAAAAAAAAACGAGATCTCAACGAGAGAGCGTGTACGTCGTTTGGATGCCGTATTTACGCGCGTTTAACACGCACTCCTTATAGATAACGATTTACTGTGGTCTTCACAAGTGAAAAAGTTCTCGCCTGAAACAAGTGGAGAATGGTTATATCAGAACAGCTCTTGAGCACCAACTGAATTGGTTGCCCGTAATTAGTATCTGGTCACAAGATACAACCAGAACAGTCGCCATAGATTAACAGGTGTTGTCATCCCCACCCTCTCCCCATCGCCGATATCACTCCAGGTATTCACATCACATTTTCATGGAAACAAATACTTTTTGGTTTTGGTTTTTGTTTCGGAGTTACTTTTAAGAATACAGACCCAATACTCTCGGCTTCCAGATTCAAATCATAGCATAGATTCAAATCAAAAGCGACAGAGAGCAGCCACTGCGCTATGGATATGCAAAACGTCCTATAGTTCAATGGCCGACTGTAAGCACGCTTACTTTACAGACGAGAATTGAACATATGTTTGACGCATGCGCAGTTGTTTCGAGGCTAAATTCCAAAGACATTCGAATAACTCTTGTTTGTTTGACTTACAGGAAGTTATACGACGACCGCGGTCGTTTGGCAGAAAAAACCACCTGTTGTGTATTGTCTGATGCGCTTTTAGCAGACGATGGGTTCAACGTCGAAGGAGGAAAAAGCTTCGCAACTTGAAGTCAATTCAGAATTTACTATGCGCCATTATATTTGCCTGTTGCGTTCAAGGCGACTGAATCAATCGAGGGCTTTATTTGGAAAGGAGACCGAGCCTCACTTTGGCCGGAGAGAGAGAGAGAGAGAGAGAGAGAGAGAGAGAGAGAGACAGACAGACAGACAGACAGACAGACAGACAGAGATCTGAGTGCAGATGTACGCAGCGACATGAAGTACAAGTTTAGCTAAAAACTGTCTGCGGCGCTTTGATTGCTAAATAGGAAAGCACCAGAAAGAAATCTGGAAAAAATTTAACGAGTCAGGAATAGACTTCACCATTTTAAGAAACCTTTTTATTTGGGACGCACTTACCGAGGGCGCTATTATTATTATTATTATTATTATTATTATTATTATTATTATTATTATTATTATTATTATTATTATTATTATTATTATTATTATTATAGCGCCAAGAGAAAGGCACGGCCAGGCAAACTGGGCGTAAAACTGTCTTCCACTACCACATCTGCAATAAATTGGAACTGTGAAGGCGCTATAAAAAAATCACCGGATATTAGGAGACAGTGTCAACGTCTTTATGTGGGGTATTGTTTTCGCCAGAGAGGAGAACCAAAGAAAGGAAAATCTGTCGTCGTTATGCACGCCACGCCCGTCGAATAATTCCACCCACCACACCTAAGGAACGGGCGTCACTGTCCTCGGAAAATTCTGAGCCACTTCAAAGGCTTGTCAAGTGCTTCAACTATCATCACTCATCAGCATCAAACAGTTAGAAGAAATTCCCGGCGAGGTTCTTCTCTTAGGCGTAAACTTCTATTATACTGTAAGTCTATGCCCCAACCCCCTCCCTCCACTTTTTGAGAGGCATAGGGAAGGGGAAAAGTATATTGGGATTGGGCCCCCACTTTTTAGTCCACGCTCACGCCAGTGGTTCCTCTAAACAAATAGACAGACACACATTTGCACAAACAAACACACACACACACACAGGCATAATATGTCATATGCGCTTTATGCTTATAATATATTCGGCTCCTTCTAATATGTTTCTAAGTCGCGCAATTTAATTGGCGCATTAGTCGTAACTACGTTTAACTAGAAATTAAACTGGATTAAAAGATCAACTTACGAGACAGAGAAGAGAGAGACAGAGCGTCCAAAGAACGACATATTGATCCATTTCGGAATTCTTCTTCCTTCCTTTCGTCGGTCGTTCTTTCATCTTCTCGTTCTTCTCCTCCTCCCAACTGTCTGCGTTTGAAGAACAAAACCTGTCACTTAATTTGATTTACGAATCGTCTGCTGAACACCCTCAAAGTCTCGCCAAACGTTCGTCGACGTTCGTCTGACTGCAGATCATTCCGCAGATCCTTCCGGAGACCCTTCCGCAGAACCTTCTGCAGACTTGACACTATATTCGATCGTCAAGTCGTCGGTCTTTTCTATAAATCCGCCAGCGGCAGCAGCGACTTCGGTCAAGTGGACAAACCCCAGACACGAGAATCAGCAACTGATTAATACGCTGCTAATGATGCTGCACCCACCCCCTCCCCCTCCCTCTCTACGCTTCCATCCGCCAAAGTCAAAGGTTTGTTTACAGACAAACAAAGCTTATCAACGAAAACGCCATGCAGGCTGACGTTTGCTGGAGCCATCTGGTGTCCGTCTGTCAGTTCGTCTGTCTGTCTGTCTGTCTTCTTTCTTCCGTTAATCTACTATAACCACAGGTCATTGACTTGCAAATCAATATTTGTCTGTGTGTAGACCTGAGATAATCATAGTTTGAGTTGCGTTTTACTTACTTATGATTTTCAATCTCTCTTCTGACGACTGAAATCGATTTCCGATTTGTCTGCTTCTCTTTCTCTTAATTCGCCGATTGATTCTCTGTGGGAGTATCGAGTTCCGCTGGTTCCAGGCAAGAGCTCCGAGACGTCGACTGGTTCTCTGCTTCTGTTCGTCTCGAATACAGCGTCTTCTTATTATTATAGGCGACGCTTGCGTGTTAACCGAGCGAAGGCGTCGAGGGCGGCTGATTCAACAGCCGTCGCCACTTCACAGGAGGGAGGAAGTCATGAAAAAAGACAACCCATTCATTCGAAACATCGATAGGAATGTCACAAGTACTCGACGGGAAGGAGTGACCGAGGATGACAGCCGAGCGATTGACTCACGAGTCGAAGTACTTCCTCCTTTCTGGATTTCCTCGCAAAAGACAAACTTCCGGATCCCACTCCCTTCTCCTCCTCCTCCTCCTCCTCCTCCTCCTCCTCCTCCTCCTCCTCCTCCTCCTCCTCCTCCCTCAAGGACTCAACGCCTGATATTTGTAACTCCTTGGCACCATCTGAGAGAGACGAACATCTTCGAGACTCATTATAATCGCTGATGTTGTAAACAGATGGAACAATGTCCTTCTTAGCGGGTTTATTACGTATTCAACTGTATACAGAGTTTACAAAATCTATAAGTATCTGCAAGGTTAGAGAAAAAATGTATGAAACGATGAACGTTGGCAAAAATAGAAAGAAAAAGTTTGGCAAAAAGTTAGCAAAGTTCACGAACATCGCAAGCCAAAGTTCGCCGAAGTGATGGTCGCCAGGGGGCGTCCGACGTTTAAAGTTTTGGCCAAGAGTTGGCAAAGTGAGCAAAAGTTAGCAAATCTACGGTTTTCAGAATCAGCGAAATAACTACAGTAGGACTTCGTTATAACGTATCCTGTTTGGTGCATTGGATGGCAGTGGATGCAATGTACCTCGGACATAACGTACTTAATTCTACAAACACGCTGAGTACGCTTTAACGAAGTTCTCCTGTATTGAGACCATTTACAAGACAACGGAAAGAAGAAGCTGGAATAACCGATCGACTGAGAAAAGGTTCGCATATGCAGTGGGAACTCCGCGATTTTAAACGGTTCGGGCGAACCGATCGTCAATTTTAACAAATGGTTCGCTCGAACCGGTTCCATCGCGTCTCTCTGATTACGGACGGTGCTATTAGAAGTTGTCCAGAATAAACAATTATAAATTTCTTCAATTGGAATAAAAAATATTCGAGTCTTACTCACGGTTTAATCTAGGCCGTTTCCGGGAAGAATTTTCCCGTTTCCATTCAGGAAATTTCAAATCCTCCCGGAAATTTTGGCATTCTACATCAACTAACAGCAGCCCCCTAGAAGAATTCCTTCGGCTTTGTCAGTTCCCCACCCCCGGAAGTCCAGGAGTCTAGATTAAGCACTGCTCTTACTGCACTCAGTGCGTTTTTGCACTACATCCTTGAGCGAATGTGGAAAACGTAAATGGGTTCGACGCGGCGTGGCTGTCGTGAGAATTAAATATAGAAGAGCAGTTACTTTCTCTTTTGTGGAATCTTCTACCTGCTTTTCAAAGGGAGTCGCCAACAAGACCTTAGAATCTGTAGACATAATCTACATGGTCTTAGATGGTCTGCTGGGCCTCATTTGAGACAGGCCTACTTTGTTCTAGGTCTGAAGTAGGTTGGTGGGCAACCAACCCCCTTCTGTATGGACACATTTTCTTCGGCTAATCGGTAAAGATGGGCGGAGGTGGTTCGGCCACCCACCCTCAAAATTCCAATGCCCTGTTCGATCCCCAAATTTAAATGAGGCATCTAACCGGCCAAACACCATGCTAAAGAGGCCGGGCTAAAGATCCCTGATAAGATTCCTGACTTTGCCACTGGGGCCATGGGATGTATATATATAATGTTGGCTTCTTAGCACTGTTTCTATAGGTTGTGTTTACGGCTTCAATCGATAGGTGCGCTGCTGTCGTCGTAGCGGTGCCCTCTACCGAATACAGTAACAAACACTGATGAAGGCGTGTAATAACCAGCATCGAACATCTATTCAGAATCTAAACAGCTGTGCGGTTTTTGGAAGACCAATCGTTTTCTCAATATATTCTGATAAATTCTCTGATCGCAGATGACCTTCGAAAGGTCAGTTTCATGTCAGACTCGGTTGCCTAGGAGAAGTTCTCTAAGACCGGTGGAAAGTGGTAGACGCGTTGTGTCATTTCAGTAGATATTCAGATGAAAAACCAGAAGATGATCGTAATGGTCAGCGCAGGTCGACGAAGATCGCTGACGACCGAAGACCACCAATCTGTCAAGAGCAACATTATCGTGACGTCATCGAGTTCTTAATTTCTTCGCAGTCATAACTATCACGTCACATTAGACACCGAGTCTATATTTGGTTCTTAAAAGAATTTCTTTGCCATCGAAAATTCGTCAAAACATTCTGCCATCTTGGAATGACGTCATTCTTCTTTATGCATTGACAATCTGAATCTAAAGCGGCGCTATAGAAGTCCCTGCATTAGAATTAAGTAGACTTCGTGATTATTGTAGGCGATTGTCTCAGACGCATCGAAGGAAATTCTCTGACGAAATCAGAATTTTAAAAATTGATTTCTTGAAGTAATAAATTTAAAATTGCAACGTAAGAGTGAAATTGTCATGGCTACCGTTGCTATGAACAACGACTCCCTGTTTCGGTTGTTGCGTCATTTCTTCGGCGTTCCATCTCAACTCTCTCCTAAGCAACGAAAGACCGCGTGTACTTAGTCCGAGTAGCAAATATCATAAGCTATGTTTTGATTCTGTTGATCAAAAGCCACAGAACTGCATTGGCGGTTGGGTCTGCTTCAATACGGCGCTGTATAAATTCAAATCGAATGCGTCATTGAGATCAAAGAGTCGTAGAGAGAAGGAGAGACAGAGATAGAGAGACAGAGAAACAGAGACAGAAAGACAGAGATAGTGAGACAAAGACAGAGAGAGACAGAGACAGAGTCAGAGATAGAGAGAGACAGAGACAGAGACAGTTATAGAGAGACATACAGAGAAACAGAGACAGAGAGAGTGGAGGGGAGATTAAGAGGAGTATACTATGATCCGTAAATGTGTTCCATCGATTCCGACAGGTGTAATCCATTGCAATTACGATTTAAGAAGCGCATTTTCTGCGCTGTTTGTCTTAACATGATAGCGAGACGCAGCGACTGACGCCCTCTGTGCGTTGACGGCGTCGAAGTGTCTCCTCATCGTCCGTCTCACGACGTAGATTCCGACGAGACCGGAAAGACATAAGACGATCTTCATGCGAGTTCTTATCATCTGGATTCAGTTTCCACTTCCGTTTAACGTTACGACGGACGGCTAATTAATATGCAGCGCGCAAAGGGCGGGATCAGCGAACGAACCGCAATATTAGCCACGATGACGTCATCGGATTCGGCGACAATTAGCAAAGACGATGGATTGTGCATGAGGCTGCGCAATTAGATACGTAATTTTTTTTTTTCACCTAAGAAATCACATGATCTCGTTTTATTATTCGGGCGTTTTCTCTCGAAAAACAAGTTTATTTTTGTAAAAAAACGCAAACTCTTCTTTTAAAGACGTCACATCAAGTAGATCACGCATTTCACCTTCAGGGCGTCATTATAACATGCCACCATAGAAGTTCCTTGTCGTCGGTACAAGAGAAAGCATCTTTCGATGAAAGGAAGTCTGTCGCCAGCATTCAGCTGATGGTGGGTGGGTGGGTGGGTGGGCAGAGGAGGGGCTGTGTCGAAGGGGGCGGGGGATGAGTGGGTGGAGAAGTATTAATAGATATATCGGCGCCAGTGTTTACAGTCCGCCGAAGAAGCCATAATGCCTCGTTCTGTTTACGACCCGAATAATTTAAAAAGCGCCTGTTTACGCCGCCTAGCGATTAATAACAAACCATCCTGGCTACCGAAAGAAAGACAGCACCTCCCTCTCACCTCCCTCATATTCTCCTCCTTTTTGGATATTCTCCTCCTTTTTGGTAATGAGCGGTTTTTTCACAGACAGCGTGCGTTATTAGAATCGCATCGTCTGCCTTCTTCTCATTCTGTCGTCTGCCAGTAATATCATGTTCGTTTTGTAACTGAAATCATTAAGTTTACCATTATGTTGGCGCTACAAAATCACGACTGGTAATAAAGTAATAATGTTGATTGCAGTTACATGATCAGTTTATCAATTCACTGGAATTAATACAAATTTCAATCTTCCACTGTTGGCGCTACAAAATCACGACTGGTAATAACGGAGATAAGCGCAATAATCGATGGCGCTAAAAAATCACGACTGACACAGTAATAAAGTAATTATTCGTTTGGCGCTAAAAAAATCACGACGTTTAGTAATAAAGTAATAATGTTGGCGCTACAAAATCACGACTGGTAATTTTAAATGACTAATGAATTTTTCGTTGGCGCTTTAAAATCACATCCGACTGGTATCGGGAAGTAATTACTGAATAAAGTTACATGTCCATGTGAATTGCAACCACTATTTCTTAACGTTTCATGAATTTTATATTTTTCTTTATGTTTTTATCAATTCACTTTCGACATTTTTCTTGTAATCTTGAAAACTCGCCGATTTCGCACGTAAATTCTCAATCTTCCACTGGATTGTCAGTTGAAACTTTTGAAAAAGGGCTAACTCAAAATGTCCCCCGACAAATCCCCAGATTGTCAAGACTCCCTTTGTCGGCACGTTTGCTGATCCCGTCCCGCGAGATAAGCGCAATTGAATCGATACAAAAGGCGCTAAATAAAGGCTCCCGATTGACACAGCGATGCTAAGGCGCAGTCCGTAGATCAACGCAGAGACGATCGACGTTAAGCTAATCACGTGACTGCGATGAAGAGAGAGAGAGAGACCGGTTCCCTGCTGTCGGAGTCTCTTCGGTTGTTGCCGTTGGTCGTTGAGTCAAAGGGTCTGAGCCGAGTTGTTCTTCAGTCGTCAGCCACCTGGCGGTGGAACTGAGTGCCGAATCGAATGGAATGGATGCAGAGCCACATACATTTGATGCACACACACACACACACACACACACACACACACACACACACACACAGAGGGCAATCACCCGAGAGAAGCAACTAATGCTAAGCAAGTGCTTCAATTGCAGAAACAGATCACTGCTTATGATCTGCCATTAGGTGGCACTGTACTATAGCAGTATAGGGAAACAGACTCGAGTGACGCTGGTACCGTGTTAGCTGTTCATATACGCTGGTTCCCTGTCATGGCGTCTGTAGTTGGTCGAACTTCAGCGCTCATGTTCTCAATAGTTTTGCTTCTTCGTCTTGTGGCTGTCTCTTTCTCTTTCTGGGAAACTCCGGGGAGGAGGGACAGCGGTGACGCAAACGTGACGTCATTCAAGACAATGAACGATCACGTGACAACTGGCGAAAACAGTTCCGGTAAGTTCATTCATTATCCATTCATTCGTTCGTTCGTTCGTTTTTTCGCTGCTGTGTTTTTCAACTTTTTGTAGTTATCGTTTTTTTGTTAATACCCAGCGGCGGCAGCGCTGTTTAGTACTGGTTCTCTGCTGCGCAGAGTTACCGCCAATGTACTTAAAAGTATTGTAATAACAATAGCAATACTTTCAGCGGCAACACTTCTTCTATTAGGATCGCACTTTTTGGCTTTATTGAAACCACCTTCAACATATATATGCACTCAATGATGCGATATTAAAGAGGCGATCGACTTTGGACTCGCTATAACCAATTTCCAGACATGACGTCATTCGATGTCGTTACCACGGAGACGGTTGCGATGACGACAGCCCCAATCTCGATTGGAGCCTTATAGCATGAGATAAGACTGGATGGAGATACGATAGAATTTAATAAATAGATAGGAAGCCAGGAGACTCTTAAAGGGGACAAAAGTTGATGGGGTTGAAAAGGCGCTTCATCAATCATTGAATTAATTAGACAACCAATCAAACAACGAATGATTTCCAACCAACTCGACGTCAGAAAGCGTCTAATGACGCCGACGCCAGGTGGCCAACCCCACGCCTCAGGAACCTCAAACATATCTATGTTGCATAGAGTTATCAAGACAAAAAATCTATCAAATGATATTACATCCATCATCCTTACCAAACTCTCCTTCCATAACCGACATCTTACTAAAGGGGCAGAGAGGGAGGAGGAGGTGAGGTGGGGTGGGGTCAGGTGGGTGGCATGGTTATTTTCCCACGACACACTAAATAGATGATTAGGCCGAGATAAGCAACATTAAAAGGTCTGGTGAAAAATAATGACCTTTTTATCTGTCGTTCGCTGTGTCCATCCATCCGTATCCATGGTAACGACACACTTACTCGTCTTTTGTCGGGGTCGTGGTTGACGCTGCAGTTCCCGAACGTTGTCGTTAGCTGTCTATCCAGATATTTACAGTGCCGATTCTATGTTTCTCTATAGCCTAAGCCGCTTGAATTTCAGTCGCGCTATTTCTTACACGGTTTCTCTGTTTATGCACAGACGCTGACTTCACGTGTCAGACTAAAAGAAAAAGTCTCGTCGTTTTTATCTGAACGGAGCCGTTGATTATAATGTGTCTAAGAACACTGATTCTCGTTTCTGATTCTTTGTAACTCTAGGACTTTGATCACGTGATGCTGATTTGACCTCGGAGGTCAATCAAAATATCAGAATACGAAATGAAAATAGACGACCAGTGTATAATTGTGCACCAAAGTCCATATACTGTCTTATATTTTGACGGCTGAATGTCGTTAAGTAGAAAATAATTCTTCTCACTTTACTCGCGCAAATGCCAGGTTATACGATGATTCTCTCTGTCTGTCTGTCTGTCTGTCTGTCTGTCTGTCTGTCTGTCTGTCTCACTGAATGGACGTTCACAATATACAGTATATTCTTCGGCGAGCTGTCCTCGATTTAGGCATCTCGCAAATAGGTAAGTAAAGCACAAAATGTTCTACATTTGAAATGGAAGCGCAATGCAAGAGATTGACGGACGATGATTAATTATTCCTTCCATTTCTCTTTGAAACGCTTTCTATACTTTAGTCCAACTGCCGCCGATGAAATATGGCAGATTTATCTAGGAAATGTTGTAAACGGCGTAGGAAGACCAAAAGTATAGGCTTATCTCGTGTGCTGTCTTCGCCTCTGACATACAGTGTATATGCTACAGAATTTAATAAAAGTTGAAAATTCCACATGCAGGACCTGCATGGTCCTCCAGTGGCAAATCAGTGTCATGTATTAGATTCTTCGAGAAACCTTTTCACCGAAGAATGTTTACGCAAAAATTCTGACAGTTTCTATCTTCTTTAGCCTGACTTCCGCAACTCTAAATACTTTTATTTAATTCGTGTGTCATGAATGTCAAGGAGAGGATTTATCTAGCTCTTGAACGGCGACCCAGAAAGCGTAGCGCCGACCAAACTGTTCGGACATCCTGTTAAGCCGTGCGATTAAAGCCGATTGCAAATATTAATCCATAGCTGCACTGAAACAGAAGCAAAAGGGTATACGGCACCGAGTAGACTGAGTATTTATAGGGATTCCAAGAAACGAAACGCCTTGACAGCAACCAGGTGGATGTTTTTGGTCGCAGGTAAAAACCACCCAATGTATAAAGTTGTTACTGCTGAGTCAGCACAAATATGAAGAGAATGATTGAAATTCTACTGCAATGTCAGAGAGAGAGAGAGAGAGAGAGAGAGAGAGAGAGAGAGCAAACATTGCGGATGGATGACGTAAAGTCTTTTTTTAGAAGCGAGGAGGTCACGATGATGACCCCGCTTCAACGCCGTCTGCTCCTCTTGGAGTCGAATCCGAAACATGTCGAACGATTCGTCAACGACTCATCCAATAGGAAGCGCTATCTGTGGATCACGTGTCAGACAGCCTCGTTCTGGTTATTTCCAACTACCAATTGATCGCGCGTGTTTACCCTAGGGACAGGTCACTTCAGAGAACAAATACTTCAGTTCCTGACCTGAAGGCCAAAACGAGGCTCGTCTCGAGAACGAGGATCAAGAACGACGCACGTGATCTGTAGTTAAACGATAACAGCTGACGATAGACCTACTGCATGGTGGGCGTAACCAGGCTGTCTATGTGTTATAAATTGCTCTAGAGTCTAGACCTATAGGGCCATAGTGGCGTATCCAGGACTTTTGGGAGTTTCCGATTGACAGTGTGTGGGCGAAGACTAAACAAGCAGACTACGTTGACATTTCGAAGAAATTCTCCAAAGATTCGAATCGATGCATAAACTCCCCCGGCTAAAGTCTATTTATATAGCGCCAGGCTATTCGTGAACTGTCCCTGTACCTATATTGGCGGTTTCCTGTGGCATCCATCTGTCTTTAGCTTTTGGTTTATCTTGACCAGAGGTCGCTAGAAGACGTATTTATACAGATCCTAAACAGCTCCTTTGAACTTTGAAGTAACATAAATCCAGATTAAAGCAATCACTTGGGCTTGATTTGGTAACAGCATTTTACCCGTCGCGGCGCATTTGCTTTTTATTTATCGTGGGGGAATTTAAGCGATAAATTAATAGGGCTTCAACCAGTATAAATGACCGTTGCAAGAAATGCTTTTGCCTAGCATAAGGCGCCTAAGAATAAGCAGCTAGGGCCTACTACGGTACCCACTCACGAGAGCGCTATAGGCCTATAGAAATTCAAGAGATTTTACTTACTTACTTAAGTTCAGAGCTCTACGCATACAGTTAACTGGACCGATGGCCATATATATATATATATATATATATATATATATATATATATATATATATATACTAGAAAGATGCTCGCAAGTGCAGGATAAATACTAATAATACCTATATAATATATATGAACAACATTTCATATATACCGCCACCTATCGCCACGTAATAATATTTGTGACACTGTACACGTAAAAAATTGCATCCACAATAACGCATTCAATGACGTTGCAATGAACAATTGAACGTCACTTCGTTTCTAAAACCGTTTGGTTCTCTTTCGTCAACATCGACCAACGCATCGCGACGTCTGTTTAAACCGTCTACCAATAGTCAACCAATCAGAACGAGACTGGATTGATATACCGCCATCTATATTTCTTTTCTTTTCTCTTTGAGTGAATTCTTTGTTGATATACTGATTGATATACCGCCTCTATATTTCTTCTTCGAGTGCCTTTGATATACTGATACTGGATACTCCCTATAAGAGATAGATGGGATACTGAAGCGTACATCTATGATTTGTGACGTAGCTCGGCAAATGGCCATAGAATTATCACACACGCACTAGATGCGAAGACAGTTTTCCGGGAACCGTGTTTCCAGACGGTGGATAGAGTCGATCTATGCATTTATGGTGACAAATCTGTGTATCTTTGTACAACACAAGGCGTCGTTAGTTTGCTCACACGAAGCGAAGAGATTCGATGGAAGAGGACACACTGTGTCTAAGAAAAAGCGCTACATCAATTAGGCCAACTCTCTCTCTCTCTCTGTATTTTTTATAAATGAAACAAAACAGACAGACAAGCAGACATGCAGAGAGAGATTGTGCACGGAGTTAAGCAGATAGAAAGTAGTGGTTAGGTACATGTAGATGGTCAGTGAAATCTGTTTGGGTAGATACAGATAAAATAGAAAGAGAAATGGATGGATGGTGAATACTCTTATACGAAGCCATTGTTTGCTAATTTGATAGTTTAAATCAGCATTTATTTTAAATTTTGATCTCGCTTTGTTTTTATCTTCACTAGGACTTTTGAGATCAGTTCCTAGTCAGTGCAAATGGACCCCCCCCCACACACAGACCCCTAAAGATTGGGGCCTCACCATAGGCGGATTTTATTAAAGGCTTAAGCCTACCCAACTAAAACCACCAAAACAAAAAATTGTTTTTTCCATCAACACCAGGTCTGTCGCGTACTGGATGAATATTAAACTCTAGATCCGCCAATGGGTCTCACTGGGGACCCCTTTGTGCCTCCATTGATTCGCATTGTTTCAGAGTTTCATGATTTCTTTTGAAATTTCTAACGAACAAAAATGACCAATTGTCAAATATCCAGAGTCTTCTTTTGGGTTTTTAGTTTTTCCCCAAAGACCTTCAACTGCTTTAGTAAATGACTGAACTCGCCGCACAGATTATCATTAGCGTAGTCACTGTGGGTTGAGGGGGACCGCCCCTATTTGGACTGGGACCGGTCGTGAGAGTTGTCTAATACGAGGACGCCAATATTTTTCCACCAGAAAATGACTATGTGCTCCTCCTATTCCGGAGTCCTGGCTACGCCACTGGCAATTGATCACCTGTTCTGTGTTTAATTGCAGAGGAAATTCTTGTTTTCGACAAACGACTTTACGCCCGTTCGACCGTCGCTCGAATGGTCAGTCCATGGATGCCACCGACCTCTTCTTCCAGGTGCCAACTGAGCATGTCCATCCGCCTGGAAGACTCCGTGGAGAGGATGGATGGAATGGCCACTTCCGTCCACATCAGACGAGCGAAGACGGAGGAGCGTCAGAGACTGGACCTGCTTCCCTCCGCATCTTCATCTCAGTCAGGTCCTAAGTAAGTCCGTCAACTTTAGTAGTTATTCTCGCGTCACTTACACTGTCCAACACTCACCTTACTGTGTCGGGCGCAGTTTTTAGTGTCACCGGGTACGCCCACGCGGTGATTTTCTTATCGCCCCCCGTGCAGTTTAGCCGCTTTCATCTTGCGTCCATCACCCAGTTCGTGGACATCCAGCGATTCTCCTAATTGTTCTGTTTGAAGTTCTAACAGGAGATCACGTGACCACCCAAGCGTAAAGTTCGCTGCTGCGTGTTATTGCACTCGGTGCGGTTTGACTGATCGTCGTCTTTCATCCGTCCAAAGACAGTTGTCGTATCTCCGCTGTCGACTTTTTCTGTGACTTCAAGATTATTAGAATCCGTGCAGATTTCCCTTATATTGCCACTTCAATGCCCAAAAACTTGTAGTCGCCGTCGGCCTACACTCCTACAGTGTATACTTATGCAATGGACTATTTATATAGCGCCTGCATAAATACATATGCACATAGATGTATATGTATATATGCAGGTCGTTACAGTAATCCAGTCTTTGTTCGTTTTTTGAGGGACAGAAGCGAGCTTGGAAATAACGTTGAATGCAATCCGTGAAGCATATTTCAAAAATCTTTCTAATTGACACTCGAGGCAAGGGACAGGGAGATGGAGAGGGAGAGGGAGAGGATGAGGGAGATGTATATAGGTAAGAGAGAGGGAAAAGCGCGATTTTCAACATCCCCTCCCCACCACAGACGCTGACAGGAAATTCAGAGCGGAAATGGAAATACCGGAAGGACATCCGATTTTACCTTCGACTTCCGCCAATCTGTCGTCACCGGAAGAGCAACGGCGGTTCGCGCATGCGCAGACGCGTAACCGGCGGCCGACGACGCTGAATGTATTATATTAATGACCGACGCCCTGAGACAGAAGGCGAAACTGTGCTGAGGGCGAGACAATATGGCGTCTGTTGGGAAGGTGAACTGTCTTGGAAGACATCCGCTGATGTCTGTCGAGATATCTTCTGGTGTCTTTACCAATGGACGATATCTTGGACTTCGGTGTCAATGACCTCCACGGCTGGTGATTGTGTATGTGCGTGTGGCCCAGTTTCACAGCTTCTTCTTCTTCTTCTTCTTCTTCTTCTTCTTCTTCTTCTCCTCCTCCTCCTCCTCCTTCTTCTTCTTATTCTTCTTCATCGGAAGCATTTTCTCATTTCCACGGAAGCCGCAGTTGTCTGTCAATTATTATTCTGTTCGAAGTCTTTGTCCGCATTCTAAGCTCTGTTGACATCTTCTTCAAAAAAGCAATTCTCCTGATTCCAATCGGATCCTCGGTTTTTGCAGACACCGCGACAGTTTCCCTTTGGTCGTCGCTCTGCTTCGAATCACAATTAACTTAAACGACAACCACGATATAAGTAGACTACAAGTACGAGGTACGTAAAAGGTAAGTATAGAAGGTGCGTCTATATATGTATGTGCAGTTGTGTGTCTCAACTGAAAACGAGCAAAGAGGAAAGGGAGGGAGTGTGATGATGTTCCTACGCGTGTTTTGTAATTTGACACCGCCTTCGTCTCTCTCCTCTCCCTCTCCTTTTCCCTCTCCCTCTCCCTCTCCTTTTCCCTCTCCCTCTCCGTCGTCATTCCCCTTTCGCTTTCATTACCTGTCCTGGTAGGTGGAGTTCACGTCGAATGATTTCTGCTACTCGCAGTCAAATACCTGAGGGGATTTTTTAAGTGGAGAGTGCGTAGAGATAAAATGTTTCTAAGAATAGAATAATGTAGATTCAATCATTTCGTAGACAATTATTCTCATAGACTCGCCGACGACTCATCATTGCTCGCAGGTGCTCGCCAAATGGAGCAACGCGTATTTGCTTTGCAATTGAGTGAGATTCACGGATAATGTACAGAGTAAAAATAGATGAAGAGAGAGAGATCCATTGACTTCAGTGTATTTTTTCGATTGTTTTTTTTTACAAGTAGCCTAGCCTAAGAACGAAGAGCTAGCAGGTAAGATCCTTGAAAGCAATTCACCTGTATAGTGGCGTCCAATACCTGGATGTCCAAGTTGCGTGTCTGCGATCACCTTTAAATGGCTACTTACCAAGTATGTAATCAATCGCCTTTAAGCAAGAATAAAGTTGAGCCAAAGCTAATATTGCAAAACCACTAATAATACTATTTATATTGCTGCTGCTGCTGCTGCTACTGCTACTGCTACTGCTGCGCTCTCATTGCTACTAAGACTAGAGCAGCAATTGTTGTTGGTGGTGGTTGTTGATAGGTTTTGGTCGTCGCATGATGTCTTCATTGGACTCATAGAAGAGCCGTTTTATTTGATTCTTGAATCAGCAAAAGAAGATCCAAACGATGATTCAATCTTAGTCATCGGACCAACGCAACTACGCAACTGCTATGAAGGCAATCAGAAATCATCTCTCTCTCTCTCTCTCTCTCTCTCTCTCTCTCGTCAACGGGTTTATCAATAATGACTTCTTAACTGACTGCATGACTGCATGATCGACCGATGGATGAATCGTTTAGAGTCAGCTTTTAAATTTAAATTTAGCAGACTTTTTACGAAATAAAACGATTTAAAGTTAAATCCGAAACAAACGGTTAAAAGGTCATTCCAGATCTAAAGGTTCGCCCGAGCGATGACGTCAGAGGCACCTATTTGTGTTCTTGTTCTCTAGCAGTGACGTCGTCGTCGTCGTCATCGAATGACGTCATCTGGTGTGCTCTGCGTCAGTTCCGTTGTCCTTCTTCGTCCTTCTGCGTTCCTTTCTCTTCTGTCTGTGATTTCCAATATGATTGTCCCGAAGGAGAAGACGAAGACGACGCTCTGTGCAGTAAATCAAACAACTACGATTTAATCATCATCAACATTGTCGTCGTCATCATCATTAGTTACGGCATTAAAGTTAATTTTTGCTGCATGAAAATCTCGAATGTTTGGTAAAAATCACGGGATTTGAGATGGGAGATGGCCCCTTCCTCGCCTCTCTCCCTCCCCGCAAAGCCACCCACTCATCCGTCCACGCATTAGACGGAAAAGAACATGGCACCAGTCTAATGTCCGATGCACGATTCGGTCGGCAGATGGCCATAACTTCCGGCGGCGCAGAGGTCAAAGGACAACGGTCGATCGCCGACCGTTTCCATGGCAACTCAATCGACGATCCGACAGTCTCCAGACCGGAAATTATCATTAAGTTGCAACGCAGCCACGACACGCAACGCAAAAACACTGACGTCATCTGTCGTCTCCAGCGACGGCATAGTTCGAGCGTATTTGCTCCGGAAATGACGTCACGGGTGAAATCTAAATTCGCTTCGACGAATCTTTTGCTCTCGAAAGAATTCGCAACGTCGTTGACCAGCGTAATTTAATAAAAAGAACTTCTATAGCGCCTCTTATATTTCTACACAGAGGCGCTTGCGGCTTCAGAACCGCTTGATGAGAGAACGAGACTTCGGTCTTCGCAATGAACAAAGCGCAAACAATATAATTCAAAGAAGCGACCATCGACTGACGTAAGTAAGTAAAACATCGTAGATTTGTATAGCACTTTGGAAAGTAGTACCGTTGTAGCTGTCTATTCTTATGCGTTTAATCTTTCTTGAAATAGCCATGGGCAAGGTGGATTGTCGACCGGTCAAAGGTCAGTGGATCCTTGAGGCGGCGGGGCGGTTGCTATAGCTACGGAGGACATGATCGACCTAGTGAATTTTCTTGCTGCTGCTGCTGATGATGATGATGATGCATCGATGCATGAAAGTGGTTTTTAATGGTTGAAGATGTGGTTTTACTTAGCGAGTCGACCGTGGCCGGGGAATTGTGATTTTGAAGACGGTCTCTGTGACTGGAAGACAAGACACAAGAAGATGCTAAGCGCCTTGACTCTGCAGAAACCATCGGACGATTCGACCGCCGACTGGAAAAGAGTCCGCGGACCAATCAGACCGAAGGCCTCATCACCACGCCACCCTCGTCCGTCGCCTAACACCGGTAATTATCGCTTCGTGAGATCATTGCGCCTCACCGTCAAATAGTTCCTCTTACCAGGCGAAAGAATGGCGTCTACAATGAGAGGAAATAAAGGCGCTAGATAAATCACCACAATGCATTTCCAAGTATTTCGACGTCTGAGAACGAGATAACGATTAATGCCTTGGGATGGAAGGACGTAGCGAGGGAGAAAGAGACAAAGAGACAAACCGACAAACAGACAGACAGACAGACATAAAGAGGGGGAGAGGCAGAGAGAGGTTTCTGTAAGCGTTTTGGAAGCAAAAAGTAAAGCAAATTCCCAGAAGAGAAAATTGCAATCATTATTTCATATGCTATTCTAGTTCTAGTAATATGAAGCGAAAAGAAACGATATACCATGTTTACATATATATATTTAAGTAAGTAAGTAAGTAAGTAAAATCTCGTGGATTTCTATAGCCCCTTGGAAAGCAGCGCAACAGTAGCTGCTTAGTCTTAGGCGCTCAGCCTTTCTTAAAATAGCTATGGGAAAGGTATATGATCAGCCAGGCAATAGTCAACATCCGAATGGCAGTGATGCTAGGCTGTTACAGCTATGGAGGATATGGTTTTAGAAAAAGGAAGGATTTAAGCTTAGACCTGAAGACTTAAGGAGATAATGCAGGAATTATAGGAAATGGGGACTCAGATTTTATTGTTTGAGAGTGTCCGAGTGTGCGGAGGGAAGATGGGATCGAGTTCCATGATGGTTCATTCTGTAAACATCATTTAGGCCTATAAGCGAAGAGGGAGGTTTCAGGCGCTGACAATTGCTTTGGGTACTGACTGGGGGTTTAGAACCCCCCCCCCACCCAATGGTCGAGGAGGGAGACTCCAGTAGCGTACTATAGGTCGATAAAATGATTAGGTGGGAACTCAATCCAAATCAACCGATGCTTCTAGCCAATATTCTAGCATGCCTTTATACATTAATAATTAATTAATTGTTAATTGATTAATTATCTTTTGTAATAATGATTCCTGTTCCTAAGGAGCGTACATGATATTCGAAACAGCCTCTAGTGTCATCTTCACCTTTGTTTACCTGGACTCTCCTTCGCTTCCGGTTCCACCGTCTGACACCTGGAACGTCGATTCGCCGCTCTACGAGAGTTGTCTGGTAAGATCGTCGGGTAGAAAGGTCAAAGGTCAAAGGTCAAAGGTCAAAGGTCAACGCGTAGACATCATTCGTATATACTGTATATTGCCGAGCTGTTTCCAATCTCCGTTGTCTGATTCAACTGTTGAGCGCAGAATGAGTAGAAAATGGAGAATTATTTTAGTCCCTGTGATGATGTCGTTGATTTCTAGGTGGTCCAAATAGGGGCGGCGTACCCCTCAATGCGCCCCCCCCCCAATGGCCACGTTAGCGTTTACTGCAATTAACTGCGTGCGGCTGATCTGGTTTACTGTCAGGCCGGATACCCTGGATTTGACATGGGGCTTGAATGATTTTGATCCGGTGTGCTATCGGCTGATGCTAATATGTGCATTGTGAAGAGGCGCTATAGAAGTTTAGAATTAGATGAGATGCTTTTCAGATGACCTTCTTCTATCGAATGAGTGATCGTGATTTTGATCTCTCGTTGACTCTTCACATACTGGAACTGGACGATTGTTGCAACCATACGGACTCTCTCCAGCCCACCTACCTGGAATTCTGGACTCTGAAGGCGGTAGACGTGGAGTCGACCGAGTGGAAGAGGGTGTCTCTTCCAGTTCCACGCGTCCGCAGGAGGTTGGAATCCCATGGACGAGATTTCATTTGTCAGGGAGGAAGGAGGCAGTTTCCAGTAACGTCTCGGAGAGGAATCATTTCTGTTCTCTGGATTTTTCAAAATTTTATGCGTCTCTTTACAGCATCTGTGATGGGCTGAAGGTGTCCCAAGGACCAGACCCCCCTACGCCCGACCCTCATGAGGAAAATAATTGTATCGCGAATTTTAACAGCACATAAGCCTCTTACAGACTTTCAGTTTATATTTTCAAGGCAAATCGGCATTTCTGTATATAGGGTCATTGAACAAGCATGCAGATAGACAATTCAACTATAACTATACTTACCAGCGTGGTCTTTGTGTATTGTACATTCTATGAGAGATTTTCCGAAGTAATTGTGTTGTTATCCCTTAATGAAGCACATCTTATAAAGCGCTCACGCAGTGACAGTGAACGCATTGTTCTTCAGATTCATTGTGAGATTTGATGTTGCTCGCAAGTTCAAGCACGACAGCGTTTCCATCGACGACTTCTCTCTGTCGAGGGAATGCTCTGGCGAAGGTATTTCGTCGCCTCTCTTCTTCTTCTTCTTCTTCTTCTTCTTCTTCTTCTTCTTCTTCTCCTCTTCTTCTTCTTCTTCTTTTTTTTCTTCTTCTTCTTTTTCTTCTTCTTCTTTTTCTTCTTCTTCTTCTTCTTCTTTTCTTCTTCTTCTTTTTCTTCTTCTTCTTCTTCTTCTTCTTCTTCTTCTTTCATCATCTTCTTCTTCTTCTTCATCATCTTCTTCTTCTTCTTCTTCTTCTTCTTCTTCTTCTTCTTCTTCTTCTTTCTTTCTTTGCACTTCCGTCTTCTTCTATTGACCTCACACTCACAATCTGTTCTCACTGGGTTTCATTTCCCTCTACAATTTCTGGCTTTTAGTGGCTTTTAGCCTTTCAGAATAAAATTCTTAAAATCAATTTATCTCTCATCATTTTCAGGAATTGCACGTGGTCTGATTTCGTCAAATGCAGACGAATGCACACCTGCACCCCACTGCATTAGCAACGGTCAGTATGCAACAAGTGATCAGGAATGGCCTCGCGTGATCTATAATACGTTGACTTATTGGCAATTTCTCGTTGGTCGACTTTGATTTGCAGAAAAATCAGAAATCTAGAGATAGCGTACTTTGGAATTAGTTAAGTCCGATGTTTGATCTGTCGGGAGTATGTCAGCTGTGTTATTATTTTACGCGTCTCACGCCACTGGAGGGAGGTCAACAATTGTTGAACAGAAGAAGTAGCCGAACCCCCTCCCAATGGCTAAGTATAGACAATTCTGTTACGAGAGAAATTAGAAGAGCTAAGGTGAGAGAATGTTCTTCTTCTTGAAATTCTGAAAGCGTCGACTGATCCGACGTCGGACGGGAGCGATGATCGTCGGCTGAGGCCGTCGACGGCGGCCGTCTTTATCTCCGGTCTCCTGGCCTTTGTCCTCGGGACCTTCGCCGTCCTTGCCTTCTTCATCCTCGCCGCTGTCATCGGTAGGTGGCAGTTTCCGCAGAAGAATTTAATTATCGCTGTTACCCAGTGTGGTGCTTGTGGGATGAGGGAAAGTCCCGGTCACTGGTTTCTGACTTGTCCATTCTTTAAACATCAGGGGATGGGGGTGGGGCTGTGAAGTGGCAATCCCCCCTAGTGGTCTGACTGTGAAATACGACCGATATAAAATAAATGTAATACTGTATTTATTGTATGGATACATTTTATTGAGACAAATCTAAAATTTTAGCAAATTCTAAAAAAGCTAACCATTTTAAAAGACATTCGGCAGGACTTCCATTTCGTTGATGTCCCTCGTTCTCGTGTAGTCATTGGCTCAAGTGTGTGTGGTATGAGATTGCTGGCAGGTGTCCCATTTCCAGTACTGTGAAGCGAAACTGAGGCGGCCAATATTGATTCTTCATGAAGGATTTGAAGCAAAGAAGATTTGGCACAAGAGAAAATGTGCTTTTTTGTCTTTGAGAGTTTGTTCGATTCGCTGAAAGTTTTACATATCTGAACACCGACTGTTCAATAGGCCCTTACATCGGCTTCTGTCACACAGAGAATCAATTTAGTTTGCAAACAGTTAAGTTAATGAATCAATCATCGGATTAATTACTTCAATCAATCAGCATTTCAATCAGCTATTCAGTCAATCATCGTCATTTTCTAAACGCGTGTTTTATAAACTTTCAAGCGCTTCTGATCGCAAAGAGGCGAGAGAAGATGCTGAAGCAGAGAAAGTCGCATCAGCAGCAGCAGCAGCAGCTGAATGCAGGCGTCGACTACGAGCTGAATCAGCTGCGGTCAAAGAAGGCCACCTACCTGGGGAAGATCTTCAGCTATAATCCCAGCTACGAATTCGGCGGAGCCAGGTGCACGGCCAGCGACCTCAACGCCATCTCCAGAGCCAACATCATGCTCGTCAAGTATTTATTATTATTATTATTATTATTATTATTATTATTATTATTATTATTATTATTATTATTTAGTAGTAGTAGTAGTAGTAGTAGTAGTAGTAGTAGTAGTAGTAGTAGTAGTAGTAGTAGTAATGGCGTCCTTTCGTTTGGAGAAACGTAATAATTAATGGAAACAAAATCGCCCCCAAAAGACTTACCCCACCCCGTGCAGGTTATCTGCGCCGATTCAGCATGGGCGTCCACAGAAATTTTTTAGGGGGTGCAAAACAAGGTCATGTCACGAAAGAGACAAAAGTACGGTACAAGACTGTCAATATCCATTGGACTAATTATACATTATTTAGCGCTACAAGAAAGTCCATCGGATTCCTATATGTAAATTCATATTTTGCCTTAGTACTAAAGGTTACTTTTAAAATTAATTTTGCTTTTACACAATTTCATAATTATTGTTCCAGGGGTGCAATTGCGCCCCCTTGTGCCTTCCCCCTCCGGACGTCCATGAGAGTCGGTGCTTTGTCCTCCGTTGTGATTTGACAGAGCGTTGGGGCATGGAGCCTTTGGCGAAGTCTACCAAGGCATTCTCGTTGATTCCTCCAAACAGCCAGCCAGCTGCCAAGTTGCCATCAAGGTGAGTCAGTCAACAGCAACCAGTCAATCTACTAAAGCCAGTAAAATCAGTGAACGTAGTCATAATATCCATAATAGAATGTCATGAGATCCATCCTTGAATACGAGAGGTTATTATCATTGAGATATTGCAATAGGGCATTTACATGTGTGATTGGCATTTTTATTTGAATGGAATGAATAGGAAAATAGTTCTGGAATAAAATTGTCAAATTAGTTGACGACCGATTTCACTCTGCACTTTTCCTGCAAAATGAGTGATTTGTTGACAGACTCTACCAGCACTTTCAACCGCTCAGTCGCAGGCAGACTTCCTAATGGAGGCACTCGTCATGAGGTCAGCACTAGTGCTTCATCGAAAGAAATGACGACGACGACGACGACGACGCTGCAGTGGCGGCTCCACCGGGGGGCCAGGGGGGCCCGTGCCCCCCTATTGAGAGCCTGGCCCCCCCAGTGGCCCCCCCCAGTTGGGACCTTATACTTAATGCTACATACATTAAACAACAAATGGTTGGCCCCCATGATTAGAAGTTGCCCCCCAACGGCCCCCCACTTGCCAAATCCTAGAGCCGCCACTGCGACGCTGATAATGACGACGAATATATAATGCATGAAATGATAACATTTTCGATTTGAATGACCGACCGGCCGAGTGAGTGAGTGACTGAATGAATTAGCGAACGAATGAAGTACGCGCGGTTGAGTATGTTGACAGTATGTTTGATCACGTGAACATCGTGAAACTGCTCGGCGTCTGTTTCGATCGTCATCCTCAGTTCATCGTTCTCGAACTTCTCGAAGGAGGAGACGTCAAGACATTCCTCTATCGATCCAGACCAACGCCGGTGAGGACAAGAAATAGCAGCGCTACATCAGCTCAACTTCTCTCTCTCTATCTCTCAATACGGGGGACGAAAGATAAGACATCAATTACATAATTCATTCAAAATGAGGTTTTCCGGGATAATCTCTTGATTACGTCACCAAGACGCCTCTGATGACGTAAATATGAACGAGCACGGGTCGGGAGGAGGAGGAGGAGGAGGAGGTCAATCGATGTGGATTTAATGACGAACTGAAAGGGAAGAGGGCGTTAGAGTTTAGACTAGCAATGGACGCTGGGCATAAAGCAGTTGCATGTCGTCTTCTGGGTCGTGTCTCCGTTAGCGGTTAATGCATACGCTCAGAGCCGTAAATAGAGTATTCGGGGCCCAGGGGCAAGGTTTTAAATGTGCGCCCCAAAATTCGGGTGGCGACCATTTTTCGCTTATCCGGAGTTCTGCCAGAACATTTTTAGGTTCTAACAGCCTAAATTCTGGAGAAGGAAGACCGTTTATTGCTAATATGGAAGAATTGGGACACCGCGTCTGCGGAGAACGTTTATTTAAAAGTTCAATGTAGAATTTATAGAACTCAATTATGGCGCCCCTGATCTGGCGCCCTGTGGCCTATGCCCCCCTCCCCTGCCCCACTAGCTACGCCTCTGCTTACGCTGTGTGGAGATTCCATCCTATGTTTTCCTCCATTTAATTTGTTTATTTCCAGTAAACGATCGAATTTAAACATCAAAATGAAACATTATCAGGAGTAACGTATATTATTGCATGGATAGCAATCGATAGCGTCAACACATCCTACTCCCCTTCTATTCTCTTACGACTCAACGCCGCCTTTGATGACGTAGATATGATCGAGTATGGCTCGGGAGGAGGTTCAATCGATCTTGGTTCGATGGCCTATTGAATGAATTGAAGAGGGCTTTACGCTGGGTTAAGAGCAGTTGTCGTGCATAATGGAATAGTTATTATTATTCAATGTCTCTGTTAAGAACCAACCTGTTGAGTTGACCGTTCAGGATCTGCTTCATCTGTCGCTGGATGTCGCCTGTGGCTGTCAATATCTCGAACAAAATCATTTCGTGCACAGGTCGGGGTCACCCTCTCACCCACTTCAGTCCACGGACCGTTTAGTAAGTAAGTAAGTAAGTAAGTAAGTAAGTAAGTGCATCCGTAGCTCTTTCAGTCCATTGACGGTAAAGCAATCGCTTGGCCGCTGTTTATGTTTCATTCATCCAGACGATGATGATGATGATGAAGACGACGATGACGATGAAATAAGTAAGTAGGCGCATAATTTGAGCATCGAGGCATTACTGTATTATCAGAAGCGGAGTATAAATCTGGCGCTGTAAAACTCAACGTAAACAATCTAATGGACGCGCATTTGTCTCGTCTTGCTCGACATTCTCCGATTTTTATCCGGCGCTGGTTCCGCCCACGCAGCCCCATCGGTAGATCCTTGTCCGTCTGTGATTGTGTTACAGCAGTCAAGGCCAACTCCCACGGGGTCGTCAAGAGTATCACCGACGATGCTCTAGAATATAGGCGCCACATAATTTCCGGATGATGAATGGAAGTGAGGAGGGGACATCCGTGTGTTTTGAACGATGTCCATTATTGGCTTGGATGAAAAAGTGGGGGCCCAACTCCTCTACCTTCCCCTACTCTATGGTAGTCTCTCAAAAAGTTGCGATTGCAGATTCGAGCCCAGAGGCCCAATAGAAGTTTACGCATATCTGATTAAGTGGTCGTTTTCTGTCGCTGTAGAGATATTGCGGCCAGAAATTGTCTGATAACGACCAAATCCTGGGGTCGGGTGGCGAAAATCGCCGATTTTGGAATGGCAAGAGACGTCTACAAGTGAGTCAACTGCCAATTAACAGACAAAGACAGACAGACACGCACACACACACACACACACACAAACACACAAACACATCCAGTTGCTCATCAGTCAATTGAACGACGCCCTTCAGAAGTTCAGAGGCCATGAACGTATCTGAGTCTTCTAACTCTTAACCCCTTAACTGGGGACCCCGGATATATCCGTCCATTTTACATTGAGTTACAGTTAAATACCCAGTTAAGGGGTTAATACGAATCAAGAGCTTTAAGAGAATTACTTAAGATAACATTTGTGTATTCCTATTATTTTGAGATCCTTTTTAAGCAAAGGCCCCTCCCCCCGCCTCCCTCTCCCCCCGTGTGATCATAGGGACAGCTAGCTGCTCTGTAGCCGAGCATTGCTCTTTCGTCTTTCACCATTCCTCACCAGGTGGCGAAGCTGCGCTTGGCAGAACGTTGATTTAATGGCAGTTGAGTATGTTATCTATTCCAGATCAGACTACTATAAAAAGACAGGGAAGGCGGTACTTCCGGTGAGGTGGATGCCACCGGAAGCACTTATCCACGGCATCTTCACCACCAAGACCGACGTATGGTAAGTCACGTGACCGTTGATATTGTTAGGAGTGGTGGGCACGTCTCTGTTCTTCTGACCGCACGTCGTCGTTATCAGTTGTACTCGTTGTAGTCGTCGTTATCAATCGCGTAGTTGCATGCAACCATGAGTGTCAAGTGGGTCGAACGGGTCGACCAAACGCCGATGGTCGACCATGGGTCGCGGGTCAAAGCCTTGCAGAGGCGGATCTAGGGGAGGGCAGGGGGTACACATGTCCCCGGGCGCCGAGGTGAGGGGGCGCCAAAATTGGATATTTGCAGTGGCGTAGCTACATTGGTGCAAACCGGTGCAATTGCACCGGTCGGACCGCCCAGGGCAACTTGTGCAAATCGTGTAAATCCGATGAGATTTTTATTGCGGGAGGGGGTGGGGAGGGGTGAACCTGGTATTGTAAGTTCTACAAGACTGCAACTGGTTGGTTACTACTTTTCGCGCCAAACTGGCTTCTCCAGTCGAGCAGGCTCAAGCTGTACTGCGTTTAGACTATTCGTTATCGCATAGCATCTGGCATCATGACCCAATGGAATGCGCTGATAAAGAAGGCTGCCAACCCCTACTATCTCAAGTTCGGAGCAGAAGATCCCCGCTGTGGATACTACGATAACACACAAACACAATAGCAACATGTTCCTAGTTCAGGTTTGGCGTATACGTATCAGTGTTTCAGTTGGGTAGGGATGGTTTTCCGACGTGTCACTGCTGATCGTTCGGATAGGGCAAAATATCCATTTCTCTGATATTAAATTAAAAATGTCCAATTTAACCAATAGAGAATGACACAAGCAAAATTCTGAATGCCAAGAACTTTTGAAATACAAGAGCTGTGGCCTAATTTTTGAAAAAAAACTTGATTACTAGGTGCACTTAACATGCCTGTCAAAAGTGCCAGCCATTCATACGTCTGCCAATACCATTCTCTGTACTTTAAAAATGTGCAATTTAAGCAATATACGGGGTGGTCACACTTCAGGCTCTGTAAAAGTATCCGGAAGTATGATATATTTACAGTTGTCATTGGGAACGACGTAAAACAGCAAGCGAGTGTAGATGGTCGAATTTGGTGCTAAAGTATGTATATTCTGACGGAATAAACAGGTAGTGAATATGGGCGTCAATTTACACATAGAAATACATGGCGTTAAGCAATACACGGGGTGGTCACACTTTAGGCCCTGTAAAAGTATCCGGAAGTATGTTATATTTATTTTATATTTAAAGTTGTCATTGTGAATGACGACAATAAATTGATAGTGAATATGGTCAGCATACGAATATACCAGTGTAAACCGATCGAATTTGATGCAAGACAAAGTAAAGTATGTATATTCTGACGGAATAAATTGATAGTGAATATGGTCGTCAATTTACACATAGAAATGCATGGCGTTAAGCAATATACGGGGTGGTCACACTTCAGGCCCTGTAAAATCAGTATCCGGAAGTATGTGTAGATGGTCATTTTTACAGTTTGTCATTGGAAACGACGTAAAACAGCATGCGAGAGTAAATAATCGAATTTGGTGCTAACTTATAGATATATTCTGACGGAATAAACAGATAGTGAATGTGGGCGTCAATTTACACATAGAAATGCATGGCGTTAAGCAATATACCAGGTGGTCACACTTCAGGCCCTGTAAAAGTATCAGGAGGTGTGTTATATTTACATTTTTAATAGCGAACTACGCAAGACAGTATGCGAGTGTAGATGGTCGAATAAATTGTTGGTGCTAAAAATGTATGTATATTCTGACGGAATAAATTGATAGTGAATATGTGTAGATGCTTCAATTTACACATAGAAATGCATGACATTAAGCAATATACCAGGTGGTCACACTTCAGGCCCTGTAAAAGTATCAGGAGGTGTGTTATATTTACATTTTTAATAGCGAACTACGCAAGACAGTATGCGAGTGTAGATGGTCGAATTTGGTGCTAAAGTATGTATATTCTGACGGAATAAATTGATAGTGAATGTGGGCTTCAATTTACACATAGAAATGCATGACATTAAGCAATATCCCAGGTGGTCACACTTCAGGCCCTGTAAAAGTATCAGGAGGTGTGTTATATTTACATTTTTAATAGCGAACTACGCAAGACAGTATGTATGGTCGAGTGTAGATGGTCGAATTTGATAGTGCTAAAGTATGTATATTCTGACGGAATAAATTGATAGTGAATGTGGATGGTCGAATTTGCTTAAATTGATAGTGAATATGGTCAATTTACACATAGAAATGCATGACATTAAGCAATATACCAGGTGGTCACACTTCAGGCCCTGTAAAATTTTTAATAGTATCAGGAGGTGTTTGGTGTTATATTTACATTTTTAATAGGTCGAACTCCGCAAGACAGTATGCAGAGTGTAGATGGTCGAATTTGGTCGTGCTAAAGTATGTATATTCTGACGGAATAAATTGATAGTGAATATGGTCGTCAATTTACACATAGAAATGCATGGCGTTAAGCAATATACGGGGTGGTCACACTTCAGGCCCTGTAAAAGTATCCGGAGAGTATGTCAGTATTTACAGTAGAAGATGGTCAACTATATTTACATTTGTCAATTGGAAACGACGTAAAAATATACAGCATGCGTATCAGAGTAAATAATCGAATTTGGTGCTAACTTGGTATAGATATATTTCTGACGGAATAAACAGATAGTGAATGTGGGCGTCAATTTACACATAGAAATGCATGGCGTTAAGCAATATACCAGGTGGTCACACTTCAGGCTCTGTAAAAGTATCAGGAGGTGTGTTATATTTACATTTTAATAGCTAACTACGCAAGACAGTATGCGAGTGTAGATGGTCGAATTTGGTGCTAAAGTATGTATATTCTGACGGAATAAATTGATAGTGAATGTGGGCTTCAATTTACACATAGAAATGCATGACATTAAGCAATATACCAGGTGGTCACACTTCAGGCCCTGTAAAAGTATCAGGAGGTGTGTTATATTTACATTTTTAATAGCGAACTACGCAAGACAGTATGCGAGTGTAGATGGTCGAATTTGGTGCTAAAGTATGTATATTCTGACGGAATAAATTGATAGTGAATGTGGGCTTCAATTTACACATAGAAATGCATGACATTAAGCAATATACCAGGTGGTCACACTTCAGGCCGTGTAAAAGTATCAGGAGGTGTGTTATATTTACATTTTTAATAGCGAACTACGCAAGACAGTATGCGAGTGTAGATGGTCGAATTTGGTGCTAAAGTATGTATATTCTGACGGAATAAATTGATAGTGAATATGGTCGTCAATTTACACATAGAAATGCATGGCGTTAAGCAATATACGGGGTGGTCACACTTCAGGCCCTGTAAAAGTATCCGGAAGTATGTCATATTTACAGTTGTCATTGGAAACGACGTAAAACAGCATGCGAGAGTAAATAATCGAATTTGGTGCTAACTTATAGATATATTCTGACGGAATAAACAGATAGTGAATGTGGGCGTCAATTTACACATAGAAATGCATGGCGTTAAGCAATATACCAGGTGGTCACACTTCAGGCTCTGTAAAAGTATCAGGAGGTGTGTTATATTTACATTTTTAATAGCGAACTACGCAAGACAGTATGCGAGTGTAGATGGTCGAATTTGGTGCTAAAGTATGTATATTCTGACGGAATAAATTGATAGTGAATATGGGGGCGTTAAGCAATTTACACATAGAAATGCATGACATTAAGACAGTAATATACCAGGTGGTCACACTTCAGGCCCTGTAAAAGTATCAGGAGGTGTGTTATATTTACATTTTTAATAGCGAACTACGCAAGACAGTATGCGAGTGTAGATGGTCGAATTTGGTGCTAAAGTATGTATATTCTGACGGAATAAATTGATAGTGAATGTGGTCGTCAATTTACACATAGAAATGCATGACGTTAAGCAATATACCAGGTGGTCACACTTCAGGCCCTGTAAAAGTATCAGGAGGTGTGTTATATTTACATTTTTAATAGCGAACTACGCAAGACAGTATGCGAGTGTAGATGGTCGAATTTGGTGCTAAAGTATGTATATTCTGACGGAATAAATTGATAGTGAATATGGTCGTCAATTTACACATAGAAATGCATGGCGTTAAGCAATATACCAGGTGGTCACACTTCAGGCCGTGTAAAAGTATCAGGAGGTGTGTTAATTTACATTTTTATCCGAACTACGAAGACAGTATGTCAAAGTATTTATTCACGGAATTTGATCAGTTGGTCTTCAATTTACGAAATGCATGGCGTTAAAACAGTTTTTATACGCAAGACAGTATGCGAGTGTAGATGGTCGAATATGTATATTCTGAATTTACAATATGGTCGTCAATTTACACATAGAAATAAAGCAATATACCAGGTACACTTCATGTGTTATATTTACATTTTAATAGCGACGGAATGCGAATGGTCGACAGATATATTGATAGTGAATATTTTTAATAGCGAACTACGCAAGTCGTCAATTTACACATAGAAATGCATGGCGTTAAATGCATGGCGTTATACACAATATATAATGGTCAATTTGGCCGTGTAAAAGTATCAGGAGGTGTGTTATATTTACATTTTTAATAGCGAATAAAGACAGTATGCGAGTGTAGATGGTCGAATTTGGTGCTAAAGTATGTATATTCTGACGGAATAAATTGATAGTGAATATGGTCGTCAATTTACACATAGAAATGCATGGCGTTAAGCAATATACCAGGTGGTCACACTTCAGGCCGTGTAAAAGTATCAGGAGGTGTGTTATATTTACATTTTTAATAGCGAACTACGCAAGACAGTATGCGAGTGTAGATGGTCGAATTTGGTGCTAAAGTATGTATATTCTGACGGAATAAATTGATAGTGAATGTGGGCTTCAATTTACACATAGAAATGCTTGGTGTTAAGCAGTAGATAATGCCACAGCCAAAATTCTGAATGTCAAGCACTTTTGATATACAAGAAATAGTGCCATAATTTTTGAAAAACAATTGATTGCTAGGTTCTCTTCACTTGCCTGTTAAAAGTGCTAGCCATCCACACGTCTGGCAATACCATTCTTTGTAGTTTAAAAATGGAAGTTGGTGGGGGTGATGCAAAGTGAAGAAAAAAACAAGAAAAAAGAGAAAAAGGTCTTTGCTAGTAATGTCTTGCTCACTAAATGTTAAGAAACCTTGCCATAAAAGGCCGACAAGCAAGAAAAATAGGGTAATTTGCAGTATTGTTCACTACATTTTTTAAAAAACTCACCGGAAAATAGGTTGACAAGCAACAAAAGTCATCCGGAACCCCGGTGGAGGAATGTATCCCCAGTCATTAAAGTGGTGGAACCGCCACTGAGTACGTGTTATACATTAGGATAAAAACTTCACTATTCGTTAACGTTCACAATGACAGAGAAGAAAGTGGCACATCCCAAATTCCCAAGTGCTGTCTTTTTGTGTGTCTAAAATGCTTTAAAATTCACACGCGGGCATTTGTAATTTTTAAAATTTTAAGGAGGTTATACTCCCGGACCCCCATTAAAAAGGGGAGGAAGGAAAGGGAGGAGGAGAGAGAGAGGACGGTGAAGAAAAGAAAAGAAGGAAAAGGGCGGCTGGTTTGCACCGGTCGGGGTTTTTTCCTAGCTACGCCAATGGATATTTGGGTAAGTGAAATGCACAATAAAGTAGAAGAAACACTTGCGAGGACCTTTTTTGCTCGTCAGCACTATATGAAGAGAGAGTTGAGGGGCGCCGAAAACGATGTGAGGACCTTTTTTGCTTGTCAGTTGTTAGGGGCGCCAACGTACACTTTGTCCCCGGGCGCCGAATACCCTAGATCCGCCTCTGGAGTCTTGCGCTGCTGCTTCCTGTTCTCAGGTCCTTTGGAGTTCTTCTGTGGGAGGTTTTCTCTCTCGGTTACAGACCGTATCCGGGTCAATCGAATAATGACGTCATCCAGCTGATCACTTCCGGCGGACGACTTCCGCCTCCGGACAACTGTCCCCCTGCGATCGGGAGACTGATGGGTCTCTGCTGGACAGAGACGGTCGACGATAGACCCCCTTCTCCACCATCATCACACTCATACAGGAATGCCTCAAGGTTAGACAACTGGGTTCATTCGTCCGTTCGTTCAGTCAGTCAATCCATCAGTCCATTCTTACATCCATCAACTCATTTCTCTAACCCACTCTCTCGTTAATTCATTAATTCACTCATTAATTCGTTAATTAATTACTCATTTACTTAATTACTCAATTACTTCATTCATTCATTCATTCATTTGTTTTCATTCATTTCGTTGCTAACTTGTTATTAATAGAGAGATATTTTGTCCTAGTTTGTATTTAAATTGCATTTCCAGTTGTGCTGATTTTGATGTCCGTATGTTTGACTGTTTCTTATAGGATCCATGCGTCCATCAGATGACCTTGTGTGCCACTCCCTGCCTAGTTTCCGGTCCTCGCTCTCGACCTCTTCCCTGTCCCTATCTGCCTCTCCTCTACGACGCCGACAGCAGCGCCCCCGCCGACGACCACCTGCCCACTCCTCCTCCTCCTCCCTTCTCCTCCGCAGCCTTCCTCTCAGCAGACGTCATCCTCCAGCGATCCATGCAATGCAACACCTCCCCCTCTCCCTCTCCATCCGTTTTTGCGAACCTCTTCAACCGCTTCGGACGCCATTCAGAATCCGCCGAGTGACGTCACAGGATCAACCGGGGTCGATTATTCGGTCGGGTCAATCGGCTGAGAATGACCCGACCCAGAGAAACAGGACAGAGAAGGAGGAGAGAAACCCGTTCCTTTATAAGCGGAGTTTTCAGCGGCTGAGGTCAGCAATCTACTATCATAATCATCATCCTACCGCGGACTTCGTTAGACCATTTGTAAGTCTAACAGAGACAGGGCTAAACAAATAGAGTTTGCTTCAATTGCTTAAAGTGATGTCTCTTGGTAATAGATTTGCTTTTTAGATAATAATCAAAGAGTTTCAGTTCAATGTATCATATTGCCCCATGTAGACTGTACAGGTCATTCTGACAGATTAAATTCCAAGTTATCCAGACTGTCACTGGGACGATTTTTTGTGGAGCATCATTATTCCACGGTGATGAGTTGACGACGACGAAGACACCGGCTGCAAACTTTTGTAGTTTCATGAGCATTCGCTAGGGGCAGTCTAGATCAGCGCTATCTAAATAGGCATATTCCACTATTGGCAATCTGTTGTGGTTGCACGGGCATTCGCTAGGGGCGACACTCCATTGCAATAATTTTATGAGCATTCGCTAGGGCTCCCGAACAGTGGCGGATTTAGGATTTGGCAAGAGGGGGCCGTTGGGGTGGCAACTTCTAATCATGGGGGGCCAACCATTTGTTGTTTAATGTATGTAGCATTAAGTATAGGGTCCCAACTGGGGGGCCAGGCTCTCAATAGGGGGGCACTGGCCTCCCTGCCCCGCCGGTGGAGCCGCCACTGATCCCGAAGACCCCCACCCCTTCCCAAACTGTGGATGGCGGTCCAGCGCAGGCCCAATAATATTACTGAAAGAATTAAACGGATGACCCCCCCGCAATTGACAACCTCAGATTTTTCTGGCAACGACAGAGTTCGTCATGGCCATATAGTGTTCCTAACATCTCGAAGACGCCTTCTTTCAACTGTGTACACTTTTGTCTGTTTTTAAGGCTAATTGTTGAATTGTTGTATCTACTAAATGATAACTTGAATAATTATGTTATCTTTTTAATTATATTTTTAATATTATACTAATTAGTTTGAAAACAGCAAATGACTCCTTATGTTACCATAGACGATATAACCTACATCGATTCAATGCATCCAAGTGGATTTATTATTATTATTATTATTATTATTATTATTATTATTATTATTATTATTATAATAATACTAATAGCCACGAATTATTAATGATATTATTAGTCTCAAGCGGCCGGGTTCAAGAATCAAGAATGGAAGGAATGATCTCTTATCTACGCTCACCTCTTAGGCTCTTCCCCTGAAAATTATTACTCATTCATTTTGCACGAATGTGGCTACTCAAGTTCCGAAATGGGGGTCCGCCCCTCATGTCCTTTCGTAGCTTTTATTGTAACGCCATCAGAATAGAACAACCACTGTTCAGAAGTGAGGGGTGAAATTTTTATGTGAAACAAGATAAAATATACGTGGAAATCAGAGTATGAATCTACACTTCCTATAATAACATTAGAACGGACCCTTATAGTAATAATCTTAGCATTGAACTGCGGATTGACGTCCAAACGACTTCTAATCTTAATTCTGCCAATGGACAATGATCTTGAACTTCTTCAAAATACTGATTGTCACGTAAGACACACAGAGACAGACATTTGCAATCATTCAATTAATTATTGCACTGTTTCACTTCAGTCTGTCGACAAATAAAACCTGAAGACACTCGACATGCAACGTATATAGCAGCGCAGTCTCAATAGAAAAGCTAGATGTGTTCAGCCAAATGGCAAAAGGTCGTGAAATATTGACAGAAATCCTGAGACACTATTGGCGTAGCCACGGGGGAGCACGGGGGACCGGGCCCTCTTGTCTGGCTCGGACCGTTTCGGCAGGATTTGCGCAAAACCGCGGAGAAACTTGAAGGGGCAGTGTAGGCTTATATGGCGTAAGAGAATACGTGAATGTAAAAAGATTCATTTTTGACCGATCTTTTCTCCGCTACCCCTCCTCCTATTCCGGACCCCGGACTACGCCACTGACATATACAGTGTTCTAAATCTATCACCATTACATATACACAGCAAGGTCTATACATATATTTACATATATATAATCAGTTAATTCATTAACTAACTATATAATTAAACTAAATATCCAAGGTTTCTTTGCGTTTTTAAGTCTTAGAATTCTGCTGATGTTAATTCCTGAGTTTCGTTTCACTGTTTTATATTCATCTAAAAGTTTAACGCAGCAAAGAACCTTTTCATTAGAATTATCATTGGATTTAACAGCGTTTCCAGCGGTTCAGAGGTAGCCAAGGTCAAGGGCGTGGTGAAGGGCAGTCAGGTCGGAATGGGTCGATATCCGCCAAAATGGCCACTCCATCTGCGACGCCAGAAATCGGAAAAACACAAAAAACATTCGATAAACAACTGACGAAGGGCAAGAAGCTGCACTCAATTCACTCGTCGCATCTTTCTCAGATAACCGTCATGTATGATGTCAATGTCAATCCTACTTCTAACTGCTGAACAACTACCTGAATGCCAATCAAGTCTGTCGCTTAGAATTCTTCATTCGACAGATGACACCACTCACAAAGCGCCGTCTACCGAATGCACCCGACTCCAAACGTCTTAATAAACTCATAATTAATTCATAACAGACGACTATGCACTTATAGAAATTAATAAATCCCAGTTTTAAGTATGACCTGACCTACATAAGTTCAATCCCTGACCTGTTTAGCAGCCTCATCTTCCTCCGTTCCATCTCCAATCACGATGTACGTGCATTTTCGCCCAAATCGAGATCTAACTCGTTCAAAGCAGTTCTCTTTGCCTAAATGTGTATGAAAAAAACGACACTCTTCACAAGAACCTCCCATATTCCGGATCCCTGGCTACGCCACAGATAGTCTTACAAATTCTCTAAAAAAACATATAAAATCAGTCTAAAGCAAAAATGATATTTAAGAGGACTTGACAATCTTCAATGTACGCATCTGACGAAATACATGGGCCTATCTCTTAGGCCATACGGACTAAACTGGGCTAAAGCGTTCGCGATTGGCTGACGCTGCTCACCTATCTTGGCGGCGCTATAGATGTCTTCTATCTTGAATGTTGAGCTGAGTCCGTACAACAGAATTTTGGCAAAAGCAGGCACAAGTTGAGTCGATGTCACAAGAACATTAACACTCGACGATCTACAAGAACAATATATATATATATATATATATATATATATATACTGTATATATATATACTGTATATATAAATAGTCAGTAAAATATATAAACGATAGTCTTAAAGTGATTCACCATAACTCGACGCTTAATCTAATTGAATCAACTGTTTCGATCGCAGTCATAGGCCTCTGCATGGTATACATAGAGACAAAATCAAACGCATCATGAAATACCTGCCTTGAACTGACAATGGAGAGACAGTTGAGAGCCAATGTCAACCAGTTGTCCGTCAGTTCTTCGATCTTTGATCGAAGCTGCGTCCATTGTTCACCCTTCGATCTTCCCAAAAGGCCTTTGATCAAACAAAGATCATCAAAAACACGTGATCAACTCAATGCAGCAGCATCCAAGCACATCTCGAAGTGACGAAATATTACCGCTGACGTTGACATAATAAATTGCAGGTCGCCCTCTTCCACTTCCCCTCCCCCACCCCACTGCTGAAAATTATCGTCCTTCCTTTGTCGTCGCCACAAATCCAGCAATAGGGGAAAAGCTGTCATTATTAGAATTACAGCATCAAACGAACGGAAGAATTACGAAAACACCGGCTGTCCATAATTTTCTCACCCAGAACAATGAAAGCCGTCTTTCCCGTTCTTTGTCCATGTTCCTGAGCATAATGGCGGCCTTACCAAGACGCTATTTTGAATTCATCGGCTGTCCATAATTTGCGTCGCGACTAATCACTGTTGATGAACTGCGCAATTGTGCGTCCAGGAGAAAATTATGGAACGCCTCTTATTTCGTAATTTACCACCCAACGACGATGCCGAATTCCAGCGACAAAGGTGATCTATTCTATAAGGCTCTGTCTGTCTGTCTGTCTGTCTGTCTGTCTGTCTGAACGTCTGTCTGTATTCTATTGTTTTATAAGCAAATGAAATACAGCCATGTTAGATATTAGCAATTTAGCATGTGTACCTTGCACGTTGTTTCCATAGGCCTTATACAGCTCCTTGATGCGGCGATATCTGAAAGCAAGTTTCCTCATCCAATCAACTCCACCCCTCATCCCCGTCGCAAGGCATCCGGTGCCGTTTGTCCCAAACGAACTGAATCCATCCGATGCGAAATTGTAATTACTTAAAAATCAACAAAAACATTCTGCATCATTTGACTGCAAATCGCTTCAGATAGATTGATTGTCATCGCTCGCAAAGAGCATGACTTAGGCAGTGGCGGCTCTAGGATTTGGCAAGTGGGGGGGCCGTTGGGGGGCAACTTCTAATCATGAGGGGCCAACTATTTGTTGTTTAATGTATGTATCATTAAGTATAGGGTCCCAACTGGGGGCCACTGGGGGGGCCAGGCACTCAATAGGGGGCGCACGGGCCCCCCTGGCCGCCCCGGTGGAGCCGCCACTGGACTTAGGCAGCCACCTAGCGACGTTCTCGTGAACTACTAGAGTCTAAGTCTCGAAGGAAAGAAGTTCACCTTAGATCGTGGCCATTGTCTTCAGCTGAGATGTCGTCTACGTGTACTTGGTCACACTGCTGTTGGCAAAACACACATGACAGACAGATTGATTATTAATCGAATTACGGCAAATGCATTACTAAAATGGCGCTATAGAAGTTCACTCATGATAAGAGTGAGAGAGACCGAAAGGGTAGGAATCTAAATCCTGGTTTCTGCATTTTAGCAGTCCCGGAAGTATTCTCCCCTCACCCACGCTCTCTCTCTCTCTCTCTCCTTGGGTTAAGGAAATGCAGACGACCATGGTTAACAACATACTTATAATAATTTGACCTTTTGCCTCTGCAGTTCACAAGTATCCGTGACCCCGGAATTGAGTACGGGGTAAAATGCATGAGGGGCTTTACATGAAGGTGTGGGTCTCTTGTGGAACAGCCGGAGAGTCAAAAGGGCCGCCCCTCCCCCTTTGGTAACGCCCTGGGCTGCAGAGGCAGTTAAAACGTCACCGGAGCTAAATGGAAAGTGACCTCTAAGTCCTTGAAGAAGAAGTGATCGTCCGCCAAATGAAAGACCAAGTCCTCCATGCAGTAACCCAACGAAGACGCCATCTGACAATCCTAAACAGAAGAACCGATCACACTGAAAACAGTTGACCACATGCATCGAATGATACGTCAGCCGTATAGGCCTACACGCAACCACCGGGCAAAGCCTAGATCTAAAGCAGGACAGGCCTCGGCTCGTCTACCCGATTCGGTTAAAACATATATAAAATCTTAATAGCAGAAATGAGTAACAAATGAAAATTTTGCACAGACCCCCCAAATGCTCAACTCACAAGAGACAAAACTTTTGTGTGTTCTATTTCTATTATCTATAATTACATAATTCTTTTCTAATTCAAACAAAACTTTGGAAATCCGCTTCGGTATAAGATGGCATCAAAATTACACGAGTATAGTTTAATAAGCATAACTCTCCCCCTTTTCCTCCTTCTCCTCCGAAATCATGTCTGCCCACTTTCACGGCAATCGAAGTGTCAGTGCAGGATTCCTTTTAGACGACGACCCAACACACACGCCCCGACGTCTGTACCTTATCACTCGCCATTTACCCCCTCCTCCCTCGCCGCCACCAAATGCCACGCAACCCCTCGACAGATTGTTTTTATTATTTCTTAATCAAACCCCCAAAACAGGGTTAACGAAAAGACGACGATAAAACCCCAAAGAGTCGAAGGAACGTTGAATCAACTTAAATCAGGATTATAGGCCTAGGCTCTTAATCGGTTAAAGAAAACAGAGACAGGGAGAGAAGGGTGCGAGGGAGGAAGGGTCCATTGATGGCTCTTCCATGTTTACTCGACACCTCATGAAGAGCATCGAACTAGGCATTTGGACCCCATCCAGGTAATCCAGGTATTCCGGATGTGCCGGACTCTGACAAAGGATTTACTTTTCGCAATGCTAGAACCATTCTGCATGCGATCTACAAATATGAAGCGTATTTTGTAAGACAGGACAGCAAAAGATACAAACTACAAGAGATCACGACGACCTGTTAAATTGCTGTCTCTGGGTCTCTGTTTCTGAGTCTCTGTCTGTCTGTTATCAGTCTGTCTGTCTGTATGTCTGTCTGTCTGTCTTTCAGTCTGACCTTGTTATGTGTCTGTGCAAATGACCCGGAGATGAGCGAATAGAAGACGATGATGGTTTCGTCCAGGTCCCAGATGAACACTCTGTCGACGACGACGACGACGTCACCTGTCATGACGTCAGCAGCAGACGACAGACTCACCTGTCGTCTGCTACGAACCCTATTTCGCGCTGAAACATACATCCAAAAATACAGTCTCCACAAAAAACAGCGTTTCAGGCCATGCAGTGCGGTCCTGAAGATATACTATTGATGACAATTGAATTTGAAGCTTAAATTCGATATTTTACTGTAAAAGATAAAATTGTACAGCAAATGGAATTTCACGAACATATCCTACTCCCCTTATTACTCACGAAGTCCTCAATCGCGACAACCCCCTTATTTTGCCATTATATTGATCATATAATGTACACGCTGTGGAGAATTCCATCTGCTCTACGGTATCTTATTCAGAAAAATATCAAATTTAAGCATCAAAATTAAAGTGTCATCAGTAGTATTCCACACCACTGCATGGAACTAAATCGATTTCATCAACATATCCTACTCCCCATTTTTTCACCAAGGCCTCAACCGCGACAACCCCCTTATTTTGCCATTATATTGATCATTTTATGTACACGCTGTAGAGAATTCCATCTGCTCTACAGTTTTATCTTTTTCAGTAAAATATCAAATTTAAGCATCAAAATGAAGTGTCATCAGTAGTATTCCACACTACTGCATGGAACTAAATCGATTTCATCAACATATCCTACTCCCCATTTCCTCACCAAGGCCTCAACCGCGACAACCCCCTTATTTTGCCATTATATTGATCATTTTATGTACACGCTGTAGAGAATTCCATCTGCTCTACAGTTTTATCTTTTCCAGTAAAATATCAAATTTAAGCATCAAAATGAAGTGTCATCAGTAGTATTCCACACTACTGCATGGAACTAAATCGATTTCACCAACATTTCCTACTCCCCCTTTCCTACCGAAGTCCTCAAACGCGACAACCCCCTCATTTTGCCATTATATTGATCATGAAATGTATGCGCTGTAGAGAATTCCATCTGCTCTACAGTTTTATCTTTTCCAGTAAAATATCAAATTTAAGCATCAAAATAAAGTGTCATCAGTAGTATTCCACACCACTGCATGGAACTAAATCGATTTCATCAACATATCCTACTCCCCATTTCCTCACCAAGGCCTCAACCATGACAACCCCTTATTTTGCCATTATATTCATCATCTATTGTACACGCTGTAGAGAATTCCATCTGCTCTACAGTTTTATCTTTTCCAGTAAAATATCAAATTTAACCATCAGAATGAAGTGTCATCAGTAGTATTCCACACTACTGCATGGAACTAAATCGATTTCATCAACATATCCTACTCCCCATTTCCTCACTAAGGCCTCAACCGCGACAACCCTCTTATTTTGCCATTATATTCATCATCTATTGTACACGCTGTAGAGAATTCCATCTGCTCTACAGTTTTATCTTTTCCAGTAAAATATCAAATTTAAGCATCAAAATGAAGTGTCATCAGTAGTATTCCACACTACTGCATGGAACTAAATCGATTTCACCAACATTTCCTACTCCCCTTTTCCTACCGAAGTCCTCAACCGCGACAACCCTCTTATGTTTTCCATATATTAATAAACTAATGCACACGCTGCGTAGAATTCCATCTGGGGTACGTTATCTTTTTTTCCATTAAAAGATCAAATTTAAACATCAAAATGAAGTGTCATCAGTAGTATTCCATCACACTACTGCATGGAACTAAATCGATTTCACCAACATTTCCTACTCCCTTTTCCTACCAACATATCCTAGTCCTCAACCGCGACAACCCTCTTATGTTTTCCATATATTAATAAACTAATGCACACGCTGCGTAGAATTCCATCTGGGGTACGTTATCTTTTCCATTAAAAGATCGAATTTAAACATCAAAATGAAGTGTCATCAGTAGTATTCCACACTACTGCATGGAACTAAATCGATTTCACCAACATATCCTACTCCCCCTTTCCTACCGAAGTCCTCAAACGCGACAACCCCCTTATTTTGCCATTATATTGATCATGAAATGTATGCGCTGTAGAGAATTCCATCTGCTCTACAGTTTTATCTTTTCCAGTAAAATATCAAATTTAAGCATCAAAATAAAGTGTCATCAGTAGTATTCCACACCACTGCATGGAACTAAATCGATTTCATCAACATATTTTACTCCCCATTTCCTCACCAAGGCCTCAACCGCGACAACCCTCTTATTTTGCCATTATATTGATCATTTTATGTACACGCTGTAGAGAATTCCATCTGCTCTACAGTTTTATCTTTTCCAGTAAAATATCAAATTTAAGCATCAAAATGAAGTGTCATCAGTAGTATTCCACACTACTGCATGGAACTAAATCGATTTCATCAACATATCCTACTCCCCATTTCCTCACCAAGGCCTCAACCGCGACAACCCCCTTATTTTGCCATTATATTCATCATCTATTGTACACGCTGTAGAGAATTCCATCTGCTCTACAGTTTTATCTTTTCCAGTAAAATATCAAATTTAAGCATCAAAATGAAGTGTCATCAGTAGTATTCCACACTACTGCATGGAACTAAATCGATTTCACCAACATATCCTACTCCCCATTTCCTCACCAAGGCCTCAACCATCTGACAACCCCAGTATTTTGCCATTATATTGATCATTTTCATGTACACCCTGTAGAGAATTCCATCTGCTCTACAGTTTTATCTTTTCCAGTAAAATATCAAATTTAAGCATCAAAATGAAGTGTCATCAGTAGTATTCCACACTACTGCATGGAACTAAATCGATTTCACCAACATTTCCTACTCCCCTTTTCCTACCGAAGTCCTCAACCGCGACAACCCTCTTATTTTTTCCTTATATTAATAAACTAATGCACACGCTGCGTAGAATTCCATCTGGGGTACGTTATCTTTTCCATTAAAAGATCGAATTTAAGCATCAAAATGAAGTGTCATCAGTAGTATTCCACACTACTGCATGGAACTAAATCGATTTCACCAACATATCCTACTCCCCCTTTCCTCACCAAGGCCTCAACCGCGACAACCCCCTTATTTTGCCATTATATTGATCATGAAATGTATACGCTGTAGAGAATTCCATCTGCTCTACAGTTTTATCTTTTCCAGTAAAATATCAAATTTAAGCATCAAAATAAAGTGTCATCAGTAGTATTCCACACTACTGCATGGAACTAAATCGATTTCACCAACATTTCCTACTCCCCTTTTCCTACCGAAGTCCTCAACCGCGACAACCCTCTTATGTTTTCCATATATTAATAAACTAATGCACACGCTGCGTAGAATTCCATCTGGGGTACGTTATCTTTTCCATTAAAAGATCGAATTTAAACATCAAAATGAAGTGTCATCAGTAGTATTCCACACTACTGCATGGAACTAAATCGATTTCACCAACATATCCTACTCCCCCTTTCCTACCGAAGTCCTCAAACGCGACAACCCCCTCATTTTGCCATTATATTGATCATGAAATGTATGCGCTGTAGAGAATTCCATCTGCTCTACAGTTTTATCTTTTCCAGTAAAATATCAAATTTAAGCATCAAAATAAAGTGTCATCAGTAGTATTCCACACCACTGCATGGAACTAAATCGATTTCATCAACATATCCTACTCCCCATTTCCTCACCAAGGCCTCAACCGCGACAACCCCCTTATTTTGCCATTATATTGATCATTTTATGTACACGCTGTAGAGAATTCCATCTGCTCTACAGTATTATCTTTTCCAGTAAAATATCAAATTTAAGCATCAAAAAAAAATTGTCATCAGTAGTATTCCACACTACTGCATGGGATTCAATCGATTTCACCAACATATCCTACTCCCCGTATCCTCACCAAGACCACAACCGCGACAACCCCCTTATTTTTTCCTTATATTAATAAACTAATGCACACGCTGCGTAGAATTCCATCTGGGGTACGTTATCTTTTCCATTAAAAGATCGAATTTAAACATCAAAATGAAGTGTCATCAGTAGTATTCCACACTACTGCATGGAACTAAATCGATTTCACCAACATTTCCTACTCCCCTTTTCCTACCGAAGTCCTCAACCGCGACAACCCTCTTATTTTTTCTATATTAATAAACTAATGCACACGCTGCGTAGAAATTCCATCTGCTACGTTATCTTTTCATCGTTAAAAGATCGAATTTAAGCATCAAAATGAAGTGTCATCAGTAGTATTCCACACTACTGCATGGAACTAAATCGATTTCACCAACATATTCTTACTCCCCATTTCCTCACCAAGGCCTCAACCGCGACAACCCCCTTATTTTGCCATTATATTGATCATGAAATGTATACGCTGTAGAGAATTCCATCTGCTCCACAGTTTTATCTTTTTCAGTAAAATATCAAATTTAAGCATCAAAATAAAGTGTCATCAGTAGTATTCCACACTACTGCATGGAATTCAACCGATTTCATCAACATATCCTACTCCCCATTTCCTCACCAAGGCCTCAACCGCGACAACCCCCTTATTTTGCCATTATATTGATCATTTTATGTACACGCTGTAGAGAATTCCATCTGCTCTACAGTTTTATCTTTTCCAGTAAAATATCAAATTTAAGCATCAAAATGAAGTGTCATCAGTAGTATTCCACACTACTGCATGGAACTAAATCGATTTCACCAACATTTCCTACTCCCCTTTTCCTACCGAAGTCCTCAACCGCGACAACCCTCTTATTTTTTCCTTATATTAATAAACTAATGCACACGCTGCGTAGAATTCCATCTGGGGTACGTTATCTTTTCCATTAAAAGATCGAATTTAAACATCAAAATGAAGTGTCATCAGTAGTATTCCACACTACTGCATGGAACTAAATCGATTTCACCAACATTTCCTACTCCCCTTTTCCTACCGAAGTCCTCAAACGCGACAACCCCCTTATTTTGCCATTATATTGATCATGAAATGTATACGCTGTAGAGAATTCCATCTGCTCTACAGTTTTATCTTTTTCAGTAAAATATCAAATTTAAGCATCAAAATGAAGTGTCATCAGTAGTATTCCACACTACTGCATGGAACTAAATCGATTTCATCAACATATCCTACTCCCCATTTCCTCACCAAGGCCTCAACCGCGACAACCCCCTTATTTTGCCATTATATTCATCATCTATTGTACACGCTGTAGAGAATTCCATCTGCTCTACAGTTTTATCTTTTCCAGTAAAATATCAAATTTAAGCATCAAAATGAAGTGTCATCAGTAGTATTCCACACTACTGCATGGAACTAAATCGATTTCACCAACATATCCTACTCCCCCTTTCCTACCGAAGTCCTCAAACGCGACAACCCCCTTATTTTGCCATTATATTGATCATGAAATGTATACGCTGTAGAGAATTCCATCTGCTCCACAGTTTTATCTTTTTCAGTAAAATATCAAATTTAAGCATCAAAATAAAGTGTCATCAGTAGTATTCCACACTACTGCATGGAATTCAACCGATTTCATCAACATATCCTACTCCCCATTTCCTCACCAAGGCCTCAACCGCGACAACCCCCTTATTTTGCCATTATATTGATCATTTAATGTACACTCGTTGAAGAATTCTATCTGCTCTACAGTTTTATCTTTTCCAGTAAAATATCAAATTTAAGCATCAAAATAAAGTGCCATCAGTAGTATTCCACACTACCGCATGGAACTAAATCGATTTTACCAACATTTCCTACTCCCCTTTTCCTACCGAAGTCCTCAACCGCGACAACCCCTTTATTTTGACATTATATATTCATCATCTATTGTACACGCTGTAGAGAATTCCATCTGCTCTACAGTTTTATCTTTTCCAGTAAAATATCAAATTTAAGCATCAAAATGAAGTGTCATCAGTAGTATTCCACACTACTGCATGGAACTAAATCGATTTCACCAACATTTCCTACTTCCCCTTTCCTACCGAAGTGCTCAACCGCGACAACCCTCTTATTTTGACATTATATTGATCATATAATGTACACGCTGTGGAGAATTCCATTTGCTGTACAATTTTATCCTTTCCATTAAATAGTATTCCTGAAGATATTGTTCCACCCTCCTCTCCCCTCACACCCACCTCGGCGGTCATCAGACAGAGAGACAGACAGACAAGCAGGCATGCAGGCAGCAGGCAGGTATTCAGGGAGGTAGGCAGGCAGGCAGACAGACATATAAACACGAAGACGATGGCTGACATTTTAATCTTGAAAACCCTTTTACCTACAGTGACAGAAGAAGAAAAAGAAGAAGAAGAAGAAGAAGAAGAAGAAGAAGAAGAAGAAGAAGAAGAAGAAGAAGAAGAAGAAGAAGAAGAAGAAGAAGAAGAAGAAGAAGAAGAAGAAGAAGAAGAAGAAGAAGAAGAAGAAGAGGCAGAAGACGAAGAAGCAATTAACCAAGGTCCTCGGCACAAGTAAGGCTCCGTCTTAATCGCTTCAAAGACTTTATGGGCAGTAAAAGAACGCATCGAATTCATCTCAGACCCAACGCATATCTTCCCCACACACAGTCACTTACCCCCGGGTGCTGTAGCTGCACTCTGAATGCCTTCCCCCCACGTCCAACAGAACAAGATCCCTTAAGAAATCATCACCTTCTTCCCAGAGGAACATTAAATACATAATAATGTGATTTAAAGTGGTTTAGGAGGCTAAGTAAGTCTGTGTGAAAACCACTGTAAAATACATCTGAATTAAGGCGCTAAATGACTTATAATGTCGACGTAAAACGAACGCGGCAAAAGACAAAACAGGTGGGAAAGTCTGAATGACGGCGGGAATGATGTGGGAATTGATGAATTAATGAAAAATGAATAAATAAATGAAATAAATTAAGATAAAGAATGAAGAAAGAGGGGAGGAAATAATGGATGGGGTGAAGGGAGCAGCAGTCAATCAATAGACTAGGAGTGAGACACTCATTCACTCCACTCTCCCATCTGACGTCATAATAATGAGGTGATCGATCACCATCGCATTTCCCAACAGAGGAAGAGTCGACCGGAGGGGGAGAGGGTGCAGTGAGCGGCTGGGAAAATGGCGACGCCCCGCTAATCGATCGTCTTTTAACCCAGCACAACCACTCCTCCTCCTCCTTCTTCCTCTCTCTCCGCTTCCCCTAATCAGCTCATAATTAACCGGAATCGCTCTCTCATCTAAGCTTCTGCTCTTATCTGAATCGACGCCGATTAGTAAGACATCGGCTCCCTTCTCCCACCCACCCACCCACCCACCCACAGATTTCAGTCGGCCCATATAGGGAAGAAATACCGAAGGCAACTCTAAAACCGTTGATTTCGATCGATGCTCACTTTTTCCGTCGTCATCAGAGTGTCGTGACGTAGGACTCCCCTGATTCTTCCTCTCCCACTGAACGCCACCTGTCGGAGATTCTGACGTCACCGGTACATCGAACAGCGCAGCGCTGTCACCTGCGGACAATTACAACAATTGCGCTGCATAAACACAATGACCATGTATATATGCAGAAGACTTTGTCGCCATCGGATACATTAACGCTGTGCCAACTGACCAGCGATATAGCGCTGCAGGTCTTAGGCCGTAACCATGACTTCTAGAGAAGACCTCGGGCCATTGGACTTGATTTAGGATGACCTGGTCATTGTCTAACAGTGTCTAGGCAACAAAAATATCATGAGATTGATTGACTGCATGTGCGACAGAAGCCAATGGAAGGACTATTGGACGTGCAGTCGGTGTATATGGATATGCAAATATTCAAGCGTATTGAACAAATATTAGAATGAAAAGCACATTTTCGTGTGTTCCCATCTTCAGTGCTTCAAATCCTGTTAGGATAATCAATATATCCCGTTCGATTTTTTTCTACAGCATTCGAAATGCGACACCTGTCAACCATTTCATATACGACAATATGCATTCTTTCAAAATCTACTCTCCATCTTTAAAATTTCCAATGACGACAAAGTTTCCACACAAAGCAACTATTGCATAATTCCATATCCTTCCTTTTTATCAGTTAATCAATCAATCAACTTCTATGGCGCCACTACAATAATGCCTATACAATCAGCCGCTGTCACACAAAATTTAATGAGATTGCTGCAGGGTGAAGCCGAAGAGGGTGATCAATCAAATGCGATGCATGTGTACAAAAACCACTGTTTACCTGTGATCATTACATAGTAACTAGAAGCGTAATGCTGCAGCAGGTCAATCGAACAGGTGTTCAAGCATGCAAAGCCATCGGCCATTTGTCAGTCGAGTGAATATATCATTGATCAGACGGCAAAATCTGAAATTCAGATTCTGTCGAATGACAATCAACTGCTTCGCTCCACTCTCCAACCATCATCAATCAGGAACGTAATTTCAAACAGGTGACCGCCAGGTAAGTGTTGACAAGCATCCTCCCAGGATACACTGTATTCTCATCCAAATGGCGATATCAAAAGCTCACATCTCTTTGATTTTCCAGCAAATCTCTAATTGATTTCGCGCGAGATAAGTGACATTATACCTGACATGGAAGCTTTTGTCGAAAGCAGGTGAAAAGAGTCAGGAGCGGTCGAGGCTGCTGCTGCTGCTGCTGAGGACTGGTCAGCAACCGTTGTCGACAGCAGGTGACACGGTGGAGGCAGGGAAGAAAGTTGTGGAGGAGAGAGGCAGGAGGAGGAGGAGGGGAACGAGGAGGTGGTTCCATGCATATAAGAGTAATACGATGCGTTGAATGCATCGCAGAAGACCGCTGCTGATCTGTTGCTGTAGACCGGATATTCTCCCTCGAAATGCGTCATCTTCAAACAGAACAAGAGACGATTAATTATCGATAGATTTACTGAACAATATCTTTAATGAGTCTAATAACTGCCTCTATGAATGAATGTATAAATGTACAGATGTATTCACTAAACACGTATACGTGGTTGTCCAGCGATCTTGTCTAAAGTCTAAACACAACTGAATTGCGAACCTCTCTATTTCGTCTGTTTTTACACTACTCCATTGACGTAGCAATGGGGTGGAGCATGGGGACGCCCCTATTATAGACCGGGTTTGGTTGCGAGGGTTGCGCAAAACCGTTTAGTAGGAATTGGGGGGGGAGTCGAAGAGAATACGTGAATGTGTGAAGAATTCTAAGACGACGTTTTTTGCTCGTCAGACTTTTTATCCGAAAATGACGATGCGACCCCCCCCTATTCTGGAACCCTGGCTACGCCACTGCAAAACTATCACGGGACATTTGTCAAGAGAAAACTGTAAAGTGAATATAAAAGTTGGGAAAGTTCCCAGAATTTGTTCATAGTTTAGGAGAATGCAGTTCACTCTGTTTTTGTCCCGTGTGAAGAGAAAGGTCTCACCTGAGGCACCTGATGACTGAATTCATTAATCGAAGAGCAGCTGCTGTTGACTCCGGAATTAAACGCGGAAACAGAATAGACAAGGTCATGCTCAGGCAAAGCGGTATAATCACCATCACCGCCGCCGCCACAGTACAGCTGTGGAAATGCCTCTTGTGTCTGGGCCATTGAATTCCTTGACTTGAACGCCACCTGTTTGTCTTCTTCGTGACCACTTAGACAGAGATCCGCGTATGGATTGTGGAGTGAATTGGACCCGGTGCCACCTGTTGCGCATGCATGATGACCAAACGACACAGCCTGGTGGTCGGTCCGATGAGCAGGCATTGCGTATGTCGTCTGCATTCTCTCAAGGACTCTCTTTCGAGGTCTCAACGAGATTCACTGAACGAAGAAAAACGCAATAATTGATTCCCCAATAATTTAATTATTTCTATTTTATACAGACCCCTGGTTTTCCAAAGGTCAAATTCTAGACAGAAGATTCTTTTCATCAGCTGCCTATTTACGATCGGCTTAATGGAGCTAAACAACCCCACCCATTTTGCTCGCACCATCTGAGGTACCCACATGTCTTAAGCAGTAAGCACCCCCTTAAGAAGACCTCCTCTGTCTAATGGGAGAGTTGACCCCATGAACCATCATGCAGGGTTTCACCAAAAGCGAGTCCAGCGCCTTTCGAACTTTATGGACCGACTTGACCTCTGACCCCTGTAAAGCAACAGAGAACACTGAGCAACTGACTGAGCAACTCAAACGAGCACTTGTGCTCAATTGAGCAACCGCCTTCCTCTTTTTCTTTCGCTTCAAAAACTTCTAACGCCGCGGCAACGGACTAAGGCGCCATACTGACTGCATATATAGCGCCTGCATACCTGGTGCGGCATGTCCATCACCTCCTGACAGAGCAGCAGACATTGGGGACATGTTGACCCTGAAATTTCACGGCAATCCTTAGTACCAAGAATGATTCCTGTCTCCTGCCCTCCGTCTCTCTCTCTCTCTCTCTCTCTCTCTCTCTCTCTCTCTCTCTCAAGTGGTTGAATCATAGTTGGACCTTCTAACGTGTTTACCACCAAAATTACTTCGTCAAATTAAAAAATTAAAATAAAAATGCAAGAGAATTCAGAAAACACATTTAGTATTTTTGTACTTACGTATTTCCGCCGATAGTTACGATAGTCAAAGTAGGAAATTTCTCTTAATCAGAATTCCCATCGAATGTCTATTTCCGCCTCCAGCAAAGTTCACCGATGTCGCTACACGACGTGCAAAAGTCCTCACACATATTAAGTCTAGTGCAAATCTCACCCAAAGCATCACTGATTCCGGTGCAGCATCGGTCGGACTTAAGTCAGAGAGGGGTGCGAGTGGGCGGAGCTACAGCAGACGAAGAATCCTATTGGCTCTCAGCAGCAGGTACATACGGAAAGAGCAGAGAATGATTGACAGACAGCCATCGTCCAGATATCCGTAAAATCATCATCATCATCATCATCATCATCATCATCATCATCATCATCATCATCATCATCATCATCATCATCATCATCATCATCATCATCATCATCATCATCATCATCATCATCATCATCATCATCATCATCATCATCATCATCATCATCATCATCATCATCATCATCATCATCATCATCATCATCATCATCATCATCATCATCATCATCATCATCATCATCATCATCATCATCATCATCATCATCATCATCATCATCATCATCATCATCATCATCATCATCATCATCATCATCATCAAATATCATCATCATCATCATCATCTATCATCAATCATCATCATTCATTTCATCATTCTTCTCCATTTGTCTCTGTCTTGTGTGGCTTTGTAAGCTTCCTATACTTCCATGTAGCGCTATTCTTTAACATTGTCTGTCCATTCTTTTCGTGGTCTTCCTCTGATGTTTTCGCCTTCCATTACTCCCACCATGATTCTTGTTATCAGTCTTTCGTAATTAATTCTGCAGAAATGGCCAAATAGTCAGAGTTTCCTTTCAATGACTGTTTGGATTATGTCTTTCTCTGTGTTGGTTCTTTGTTTTACATCTTTGTTGTTGATCTTTTCAAACCATCTGATTCCTAACAACATGTTTCTGTAGATCTTCATTTTCCGTAAAATGCTCGATTCTAATAAGATTTCGCCCAAAATAGGCTCTGATTTAAATGCAAGTCAAAGCCCATTCGTAGATGAAGGGAAGAATTATTTGAAACAAAATCAGATTACATCAATCGACAACATCTGACAAAATACACACTGACAGATACGCTGACAGACACAGTGACAGATGCAAGCAGACAGACACAACAACATTAGCAGCATAACAGAGACAGACAGTGGACACATACAAACAAGCATACCACAGGGCCTCTATCGATGATGTTGCAAATCCTCCCAGAGGAACCTCCACGCTGTTCAATCGCTTCGGTTGCGGTCTTTGTGTGTGAATGGCGTTAATGAAGACGATTTCAAAATATGCGCGAAATACGAGATTACACAGCTAAACACAAAAGCGTTACCGGCTGTAAATATAA
>CM030872.1:620000-808192 GCA_018105865.1 Metaphire vulgaris
ATCTACTTAAGCTACGTTGTTCAGATTTCTATAAATTTTGTTGGCTATCCATGGTTGAATTTGGTATTCATTTTTATCAATTACTCTTTGTCTTTATTATGCTGGAAATACGATTCGGAAAAGCAGAACCTCACAGTGTCTAAGAACAAGTATTGAAAGCGCCATATAAATCCACGAGATTTTACTTACTTACCTTTATGTTTGTGTCTTCATGCTGGGTGTAGTACGGCAGCTGATTAAAAGGACGTTTAACCATATGTTAATATACTTCGAGACATTTGTTGACTGCAGTGACTGAGGCCAACTCTGCTGGACTGTTCCTGAGAGAACTAAAGACGCACCTTTTTAGTTTAGGTTCTTATTCAACCTTGCACGGCGCAACGAAATTGTCTTGAAATAAATAAATAAATAAATAAATTTGTCGCATCAGACATCTCCTCCCCAAGCCTGTTCTTATTCACTTAGCCAACGTATTGGTCGCCTTTATGATTGTAATTTCCTGATTTTCGGCATCAAAAAATCTAACATGTAGAAACACCAGAGAGCAGATTTGAACATTTATCCCTAGTTACGCAAACAGTTCGACAGACAGAAGATTGGCTTTTTATTTTTATCAACCTGCGAACTAATTATGAAATATGTATAAAATGATGTTATACAATGAATCCAGTTATCTGAAGACACGGCTCATCCCTCAACCTACCAATTGATATTCAACAGGACTTCTCGTTTGTCGTTCCTCATTCTTGTACGGTCATTGGCGCTAGTTGTTTCTCTGTGTGTGGCCCCAGACTCTTGAATTCACCATGACCAACATCACTTTGCAAAACCAGTACATTATCATCTTTTAGATCTAGTCCTAAGATGTACCTGTTTGACCTGACTAATCCCCTTATATTGCTCCCCCAATGATTGGACTGACCTTTTCAGCTTGACCTGGTTCTAATTCGGATTGCATTTCATGCACCATTGGCTAATGTCCTGGGCATTATGATAATGGTGCCATAGAAGTATTTTGATTGATTGATTGATTGACTTATAGCTGATAATTTAATGTTTGGTTCATGCAGCTCCTTGGAGGTGAATAAATGCAGATAAGATGGTTGATGTGACTTTTAACATTTCCTTCACTTTGTGCAAATCTTTTAATCTAAACTTTCTCTTTAAAATTCTTTTCCTCCATAGCCCTAATGTCCCAACCATCATGCCTCTTTGGCTATAATGACCCTGCCTTAATGACCCTACATTTTGGCTTTTTCAAATCTAGATTAGGTGCCTAGGAATAAGCAGCTACTGTGGTGCTACTCTGAAAGTGCTATATGAATTCACCAGATGTTACTTATCTACATTAGCGAGGGATATTGTAGGAGTTGATATGGCAAATTAGAAATATGTGAATTATAACAATTTTGCAGCTTTTCAATGAAGTTTCTTCTGTGGTGCTTTTGATTTGTTAGGTGACAATGTTTGGCTGGTCGTGGTTTCAGCTCTTTGGGGCTGCACCAACCCGTTACTGAAATGCGGGGACGGGAATTGAAGAGCTTCAAGAGAAGAATGTCCTTCTTAGAATTCTTCTTCAGCTGAAATTTCTAATTCTCAATTGGAAGGTACGACACATTTGATGACATCGTTGTTCATAGATCAGCATTGTTCTTGTTGCAGCTCTGTTTTGAGTTATGTTCAGCATGATTGCTGGATGCTGCTGTGTCTCATCATACAATTGACGCAATGCAAGGCCTTTCAATAATACCTTGTCTTCATGAACATTTGATACCAGATGCTGGTCTACTTATAGATGGCTCATTTGAGAAACTACTGCTGCTACTGCTGTTACTGCAACTACTACTGCTGCTGCTACTACTACTATTTCTACTACTACTGCTACTACTACTACTACTACTACTACTACTACTACTACTACTACTACTACTACTACTACTACTAGTACTACTGCTAATAATAATAATAATGATGCATGTTGTAGTACATGATTCCTTTCCTGTTGAACCAGAGTGGATCGCTTGTATTTTATCTCACCCTTGCAACAGTTGGTAAGTTTTTAAAGATTTTTGATTTGCTACAAGATGAAAATTGAATTGTGATTGGTCTTTTGCTCTTTTCATAGCAGGAGTCCTTTGAATTTGTCTGCCAGTGTCACAACTTCATGTAACAAACTGTGAGATGCAAAATATTCAACTTATTTCTGATGTTGACTGCTCACGATATCATAGTTTTGACAGTTTCTTGAATGTTCTGTTAATTTGACTGCAAATTAAGTTTTAAAAGATATTAAAATATATTAATCTCTTTTTTAGATCTGTCTCTGGCAGTTCCAGTGACCAACTCTCTTGCTTTTCTCTTTACGAGCTTGACTGCGAAGTTGATGGGCGAGAAAATTGGAAACTCAGGTGCCCCGTTCATTCTTTGCTTAAATATTATGAACATCTGACAGTACACATTTTCTTTTCATCAGTACTTTGTATTCTTGCACGTCAATCCATTTGTGGCATTGGTAGAAACATGATCCCTCATCCACTGTAGCTTTGATGCCATCGGATATACTGCAGTCAGCGCAACTCACTAACTATTTAAATGGTCTTAATTTTTTTAGCAGGATACAGTTCTTCAGTTGAAACCCGTTAATTTTTTTAGGCACGGTGTCTTTAGCAGTGCTAGAAGTGTTCCTATGAGTGCACGGTTTTTGTAGTGACATTTTAAGGCCTTTAATGAAAATCTTGAAATTGTACATTGCTGAAGAGCAGATGATCAAAATAAGCACAGATTTTTTTCTATAAAATGGGTGTCTTGTAAAGAACCTGGATTAAGTTTCTAGTTATTTTCTGTTTCTAAAGTTATTTTCAATGCATTTTCCCCAATAGTTGTAAACCAACGTAACAGTTGGAACTCATTAGAATGCATTCAGTAGACCATTGTTTTAAGGTGCTGCACGGCACAGAATTGGACGGCTGGAATGTTCCTGTGTAGAGCAGTGCACGAGTGATGTCTGATGCAGAATATGCTTCAGTAGCTTAATTGGTTAAGATCTGTTAATTTTAATTGGTTGTTGGTATTCTGTCTTGTCTTAAAATGGTTTTTGTTTTGTAGGAACTTATGCGGGAATGTTTCTTGTGGCGATCGGTGTTTCAATTTGTGTTTATTCCAAAAGCTGAAATTCTTTGCACAGTTTGCTGGTCAGAGTTGGGAGAACATAAAATTCACAGCAAAGTGTTTGAAGTAACAATTTTAGACTCTAAATTTCTGTCAGCTTCTTTTCTGTCATATGTTTAACTGTTGTGATTAATTATTAGTTGAGTAACAGTACTTAGATATAATTCATTATCATTTATAATGGAATCCTCGTCAACAGATGCACATCAACTGCGATGGACTACAGTAGTTGGTTGTTTTGCTGTTGGATAAGTGAATGTTGGATAAGGTTGATTCACAATACGAGTCTTAATGTATAAAGTCACTTCAGACAAGGTATTCAATCAAGGAGAACTGAATCAAAGTGCTCAAAAAATTTCCTTCCTCTTCATTTGGTCAAAAAGATTTATGGAGAAAAACATCATTCAAAAGTTTCTATCAGTCACTCCAACTAGTGATGACCTCAAGAAATATTTACAATAATTTATTCAAAAGATTTTTCCGAATGTTTCTAGTTTTTGCTTCTTCCACTGAATGCAACAACCGGTTTCCTTCTGGTATTCACTGAGTTGGGCTTATAAACTCAGTTCATAATGTACATATTCACACAACAGTGTTAACAGTTGACCAGGATATTTCCAAGTGAGAAGTTAAACAGCGGAATCTTTGCACTCTGAATCACACAGGAAAAAAGAACAAATTGTTACAGCTAGTAAGTAGATCATTGGACAATATGTGACAACTAACAAGACATAAATTAGCCAAGTACTTCCTAGTTAAATCAATAGAAACACAAATACACTACACGCTCTAATCTCGGCAACAGAAATATTGTATTTACACAAACTCACATTAGACAAAAATTTATTTAATTCTTGAACAGTCTTTGCTGCAAAAATACAAAATATATTACAGTACCTTCAATATCACACAAAACTGTAGTTTAAAAAAATACATGGTTAGTGGTTACTGAACGTAGAGTTACTCTAGTGGTTTCCACATTGCCTAACTTAGCTTCCTAAACCACTTTAAATCACATTATTACTATTATTAGCATTATTATAAAATAGGAATAGAATCTCACATGCATAATGAAATAGGCATTACAAATGCTACATGAAGCATAAGCATTATGGCAATATAGGTGAACATCTCAATATGACAACAGTTACCAGTCAATAATATCGCCATTTCTTATTACGGTAACAGCCGTGTACAACAGGACATGAGATTATGATGTATATAAGACAGTTCGAACATTGTAGATATAACATCCCACATATTAAATCATAAGCAAAAAACAAACATGTATGTACACTAATTAAACTAGAAAACAAGTAAAAACTAAATACCAGAGACACTACAAATTCCTCATACACGATCCATTTAAATGAAAACTGTCCTACAAAAGGTGACGACATTTCAGATTTCACCAAAACAAAAATATGATCCCATTAAAGTTACTCAGTGAGATTATTCTGTCGAGTCCTTCCTTATAAATGTTGATAGGCACTATAAACACATCCAAAGTAAGAAAGAGACTTCAGCTTCTAGAAATTTCCAGAATGATCTTGACACGTCCCTGTTCCGTGTTCTAAAAACTGAATTTCTAAGATGGTTCTTGAAAGGAATGACCAGAAACCACTCTGAACAGTTGCTGCGGCTGGATAGTTTGCTCCTACATCGGATTATCAGAGTGCAGATTTTTCCCACATGTTGAATATACAATTTGTATTGAACCTGAAAGCAGAGATAATATAAATCAGAGAAAAAATAAGAGCTACAGAAAGAAGACTTGGCCAAATTGTTAAAACAGCAGTACATCAAAGATTCTAGACATTAAAACTAAGTCTGCTTCTGCCATTTTTCAATCTGCTGGCATAGATCTCTAAAACATACAACGAAGAAATAAGAACACCGCCAGGAAATTCAAGTAAAGAAGCCTGTGCATCATAATGACGACAACTTTAAATGAAATACAGTTCCATTGAAAATAAAACAATGTTATAACAAATCTTCCAAATCACTCACCTGGTATTTACAAGTGACAGCAACAGAATGGTCATAATTCCAACTGCCACTCCAACTCCAACATATAACCACATGATGCTAATATTTGAATTGACTTTAACATTCTCCTTTGCTAGACTAAGTGCATTGCTAGTTGTCCATGCTGACAGCAAAAGCGCTTTGAAGATGAAGTTTGTCGGAGTATGTGGTGTTGAGGCAGAGGAAGCCACGTCAACGGGAGGAAGGGCTGTTGTTGACGACACGGAAATCTTTGGCTTGACGGCAGTTGACGACAAAGAACTATCTGAAAATCATTTAACGCAAAAGAAATTATCCCAAATATAAACAAACAATTAAGCATCAAATAGAAGTAAATAATATGTATGTATTAATAATAATAATAATAATGATGGTGATGATGATGATGATGATGATAATAAATAACCATATATTTTAATCAGTTGTTAAATGCTTGGCAAATTCACAGTACCACATGATGCCACTTCATCTTCAACTACTGAAGAAAATGATGATGATGATGATGATGATGATGATGACAAATCAATATTATTCATTCTGATCTTCATTTAACAACAACAACAGTGTAACAAACACTGTAAGCGTGAATTAATTAAGTGATTTCTGTACAAACATTGTCTCCAAGTGGTGCTACAAGAGAGCCCACTCACCTAACAGAAGACACAAAGACGAGTTGTTTGGATCAGGAACAAAGCTCTGAGTTTTAACCGTTGACATTGGGCAAACACATCGGAACTGCTCGTAACGGGGAGATGGGAGGCAGATATGGGAACAGCCTCCGTTGTTCGTACCACAGTAACTGCTGCCTGTTAGAATTCAAAAGAAACCACTATTCAACATGACAACATTTAAGAAGCCAATACCATAGACATTAAATATACCCCCTCCATTCATCTGTGCAAGGCATATGAGTCAAAACAATAAACAAATATATACATAAAAAACTTGATTGTAAGAAATGTAAATGTGTATTAAGAAATGTAATCATTTTAATCCAAGGTTTGATGTGCTCCTAGAAGAGATAAAGGCTTACAGCCTTCAATGTCACAAGACATTGGAGAGCAGTTTTCACTTGCTGCCTCCCCTCCCTCTAGTGCATTACTTCCCAACCTTTTTCCAGCCATGGCACATTATACAGCATACATAGACAGCATATATTGACCAATGCCTGACTGACCATTTACCTTTCCCACAGCTATTTTAACAAAGGCTAAGCACCCAAGAATAAGCAGCCACTGTTGTACTACTTTCCAAAGCACTAAATAAATCCACGAGATTTTACTTACTTACTTACTCACTCACTTAGTGCATTGCATCACCATTTAACACAGAAATAAAAGGAAATACTAATGCAGATTGCCCACCATAAGACTGTTTCATTTTGTGATAGATCTCAACTGTATTAGGTGTTGTTAAATTCTCCAGCAGTGTTGTTATCTGTGGCGTTTCTTCTCCCTCTCTCCGGAACTTGTACATCGTATAAACCGATTTGGACTCGGCATCAGACCAGTATACATAATCCTTCAAAAACAAAGTCAAACTAACAGCTTCACATGTAGCAAGCATTCAATCAATCAACTTCTATGGCGCCACTATCATAATGTCCAGGGTATCAGCCGATGGCATGCCAAATGCAATCCAGATTAGAGCCCGGTCAAGCTGAAAAGGTCAGTCAGATGGTGCTGCATTCATCACAACAGAGAAACAGTTAACAAGTCTCTGCAAACTGTACACCATGTGCCAGATCAACTCTTTGTTAGCAATACATTTCTCTATAGCAACATATATTTACCGTAATAGCAATTTCATTTATACCAAACCACTACCACTACTACAACTACTACTACAAGACTAACATTTTAATTGAGCCTTCTGTCAAGAACGCATTCAGCAAAAGCAGCGAAAACATAAAATAAAAACATAATGAAGAGAAAACCAAGGAATGACACCGGACCTCAAAAACTCCAATGCCGATCGGAATCTTAGGATATTCGACAAATGTCGTCAGAATGTCACGGTCGTAGTTGACTAAACCAAAACTCTGCAAGATGTTCAGTCTACTATCCACCCAGAACAATCGGTTGTCAACAAGGTCTGCAAGAAATTACGCACCAGATGTCAGGGTAAATATCAAAACACAATCTGCCTATCTGTTCTTAATATTTTTCATCGTTTATTAAGTGGCTCACTTGTTAAGTCACTACTTTTTGTCTTAAATTAGAGTTTGTCCTAGCTTTACAATGGGGACATTTCAATACATACATTATAATATTATATGTCAATGTGCAGTAATACAAATTTATCTCAATGTGTTATTTAAATATATTTTTTCAGCATAAAACTCTGTGCCATCCTCAAAGCAATACTTATAGAGAATCTCTGTCGTCCATTCGTCCACATCTTATTACAAAATCAATGTTATTATTAACAGTTCTAGAATCTGTCCAAACAGCATTCAGCACAAGTTCAATAGTAACTGCGATGCAACTTGGACTGGTGTGATATAATACTTATAAACTGTATCTGATTTTTGAAATTCATTGGGCAACTTATAACAGGCTACTTGCTCATCCACAGAAAGATTCTCAAAACTAGAAAGAAGCATCTGACCGAGACTCATGGAGTGTACGCTCTCAACATCAGTGCTGACGATTGTTTGAGGCTCTGACCCATCGAGGCCCGCTCTACGAATGACAGGATTGTGGCCACCCTGAGCCCAATACAAGTACCTACAGCATCAACAATAAGCGTAGAATGACTACAGGTTCATTAAACTGTCTTTCAAATATGATAGAAAATAAACTCATTATGAGTGTAATTTCTTCTAAAATGGACCTCACCCTTGATCATCTCTGGGATCAACGACCAAAGCCTTTGGATGATCGACCTCTGGAGTACTTAGAACGACAGTCCGCCATTTACGTTCCAGGGTAACGATCTCAATCTTGGCGTGTCGCCCAGCATCGGCCCAGTACAGATTATTGTGAACCCAATCGTAAGCAAGAGCGACCGGAACATCCTTCATTGTATCGATGAGAATCTCAGAAGAACGGTCGGTGTCGTTATTAGACCTGAAAAAGGAAGTCATTAAAAAGCAAGAAATAATTATATGAGACAATATCCAGAATGTTTCAGCCATTACCAGTTAGCACAGGATTCATTTACTGTTGGTGAGGCTCATCCATATAGTACATATGCAAAAAAGGCTTATTTTCAAATCCTCTGTTTACACACCATACATGAGCAAAATCTCCTCAATACAACCCCCTCCTCCTCAGCGAGCACGTACTATATGGACGAACCCTTGGCTGAAAACATGCAACTGTAAAATGCTGCATGTTACTACTGCTACAACAGCTACTGCCTTGTTATCACTGCCACCCCAGAAATACTCTCAATACTACTACTACTGCTACTACAACCACTACAACCACTACTACTACTACTACTACTACTACTACTACTACTACTACTACTACTACTACTACTACTACTACTACTACTACTACTACTACTACTACTACTACTAGAGTTTAAACCTCAAAATAGCAGCAACCTATAGGGTCAGCTTTATTATTTTATTTTTTCCATCTGTCTAGCAAAATGATTGCAACATATTGAACACCTTCTCTAGACAATTGAGGATCATACAGCATGTCCAAAGTGGTTTTGCAATGACTGTGGTCATGTCTGAATTGCAACTGACCCTGACAGAATCTGCTGACAACGACATTGACTCCAACAATGTAGTTTTGTGTAAAAAAAACAAGTATTCATGCATTCAACTATAGCTCAATGATCATTGCTGAACGTATCCCACCAGTAAATAACCCGCTTCACTGAGTCAATCCAAAATATCTTGCCGCTGTGGTAGGCGTAAGTGAATCCGTGAAGCAATCCACCGAGATGCATGATCTGCTCGACACGAGAACGCAGTTTATGACGCACCAGATAACTTCCATTGGTCACCCAAAGCTCCGGTTCCTCTCCTGTTGGAATGAAATAAAACACAGATCAACATATCATCAGTCAATTCATCAAAAAATCTCTTTAGCTCTATTTGGCAACAGTCAATGGTCACTTCAGAGAGTAATTAATTATCAGTCAAAAATCATATCCATGGTATTCGTTGTTGAAAATCCATACGTCAGTCCATGAGTGCCTGGTCCAGCTAAGGGAGGGTATGCAATAAAAAAATAGATGCACTTTAAGTTGAGATCCACAAGTTGGTGAATTTGTGCGAGCAGAGCATTCCAGGCCCAAACATCAACAGATATCATGGTAATTGCAGTCACTCAGAAGAAGAGAACTGCATCTCTCATGTATACAAATAACTAGCCAATCAACTGATCAATCAATGAACCAATCAGAAAGATAATCAGTCAACTATCAGCTAAATATATGAGTAGATCAAAGAACATCACTAGCTTCATTACAACAACAACAACAACAACACAGTGTTCGTCAGGTAAAGATGGCTGCCTAAGTGAAATTCAGCTTATCAGTAACTTAGAAGTTGAACTCCAGCAATCCTAAGTCTGTGTCTATTGGTTAGAATGGACAAGAACAGTAAATGTTCACTGCCCCAAAATTTCATATTATTTCATGCAATAGTTTTTAAAAATATACTTTGCAAACTAATCATTGTCATTGTCATCACCATCATCATCAATTAGAAACTCAATAGGTTCACAGTAATGACTATAATGGAAACAAATCACCATTTTAATGTGTTTTACATCTGATGCTACATTGAGGAAGTCATGTGACATCTCATGTTTGGACTGACCGTCTGCTATGCAGCCATGATAGTCTTCAATCAGACGATAACCAGTCAGACAGGAGCACTCATAATGACCGTGAAGGTTCTTACATCGATGAGAGCACGCATGGTTAACGCATTCATCAACATCTGAAACACGGCTCAGTTGTTAATAAGCATGCAAAGTTATGCAAGAACAACATCAATACCTCGAGTATTAATGCATAAAATGACATGCATGGAAATGGCTGTTATCACGGGCAATACAATTCCCGCTCAGAAAATAGAAAAAATATTTATTACCATGTTAGTTCATTGTTCTGTGACTTCAGATTACAATTGGAAAATAAAACAAGGGGTTCCATTTAAACTTAAATTAAACCCCATTAAAGGGGTTGCTTAATACCAGTATTCTCAGACTTCAACTGACCAAAAAGAAACTGAAAACAAAGAAGGGTTGCAAAAGCAACAGCTGCTGTCCAATTCTTGATCAGTTGTCACCATTTTATGTCATGCAATGGATTATGGGATTGCTTTATGACAAATTGAAGAAAGTCCACTCTGTCAATTGGTTGATATAAGTATTTATGCTGCAGAAGGTAAAACAAAATAATGTTTTTGAAAACCTGAAATTTGCCCCTAGAAATTTCTGGATGTTTTTACCATCACACGTCAGGCGATTATAGCCAAGCTGCAGTCCTTCGGGACATTCACAATGATGGCCATGTTCATTCTCAACACACTCGTGAGAACACCCTCCGTTATTAACAGAACAATGATGAGATGCTAAAAGTAAAACATAGAACCACAAAAACACAATTCAACGCATTAGGCAATTAAGCAAAGAGCATTACTTGTTTCTAAGATTACTCCTCTCGAATGTCAGTAAAATTTAGTAGAGAGTTGTGAGAGAATTGCCAACTCACTTGAGTTTATCTCACAGCTTGGATCGCTTTCATCTTCTCCGTTTCTGCAGTCCTCATGACCATCGCAGACCATATCCAAAGGAATGCAATGCGTTCCATCCTGCAGGCAATCAAATCTGGTTTCAGTGTCACAACCAGATGGTTCTAAAGAAGAAAATATGATCACAACTATAATCTAAGATCACAACTACTAAATAGGTAGAAATTTACCAGTCACTAAACATCTTCATCATCATTGCAATGCAATGTAGTATTTGTAATGTAACATCATTGTTATCGTTGTTGTTGTTGCTGTCATCATCAACTGAACAATGCAGTAATCATAATTTTCATTAAAAAACACATTTTCACCCTTCTATGAAGATTTACAACAACAACAGTAACAATGATAGCAACAACAAAATGAGCTAAACACTATTTTTCTCATTAAACAGAAATAAAAAATGTAGCAAATTAATATAAAATTTCACGTGGTAATTATTACAGTTTAAAAACACTGAAAAAACATTCTGCACAATTCCAATGGCCAAAAATTTCCATTTCTACAGTCAATAACCTAACAATGTTCCAGCATGCATCACTTTATGGGCCTATAGCTGATCAAATGTTGTACTGGCATCATTAGGCAATTAAGGAAAGGAAGATCACGCTCTGATCATTAACAAACCTGCAAACAACCAAACATAGGTCAAAATGATCATCACTGCCAGCACACCTACTGCCCCAAGTAGCTAAGTCACTCACCAGCAGTGGAGGAGCCGCAATTCTCCTCATCTGAATTATCGTGACAATGAAGAACTCCATCACACTTAAGAGATCCCACAATACAGGTCCTGTCTGACACACACATAAACTCTGTAGCAAAACTACACGTCACATTTGTGCCTAAAACAAAGCAACATCGAAGATTTTATGACCACAAAACTAAACAAACATCAGTATTTCTATTCTTAATACTCTACATTCTATATTCATCAACCATTTTCAAAGTGTTAGGCACAAACAAACCTCATTTAAAAAACTACTGAAAGTAAATGAATAAAACACAGTTTTATCATAAAATTCTAAAGAAATGAATCAGCATTGACTCAGTAGAGAGGAAATTGGATCACTCATAAATCAGACAAGTATAAAACACTCAAATCAATTGTAACATGGTTCGTACAAGCCACCAAAACAATCAATTAATCAATAAATGAACTTCTGTAGCGCCACTTATTATAATGACTATGATGCACCAAATGCAATCCAAATTAGAGTCAGGTCAAGCAAGAAAGCTCAGTCAGATTGGTGGGGGAGCAGTTTAAGGTGGATAGGCCAAGAAAACATCTAACAGTGTTCTTCATCGGTTCCATCAGAGCAATCTTCTTCCCCATCACACTTGTATTCTGGAGGTAAACATTCGTTGTCAGCCGCACAGAAGAACTCATCATCCTGACATGACCTCGTGCAGTTCATTTCATCGCTTCCATCATAACAATATGGGATACGATCACAGACATCGTTTTCGGCGTAGCAACCGGATTCATCCAGACATGCACTCTTTCCTTCCGGGCAAACCAAGGTCGTGTTGGAAGTCGAGGCAATTGCAAACAAAAATCCTGTGAAAAAAATCGGGGAAAATATGTTAAAGACAAAATGTAATTCTGATATTAGACTGAAGAATCTAATGGCAAATACCGGTAATTGGAAATTTGTTAAATTTTAACTACAGTAAAATGCTGCTATGTCATGCTAAAGGGACTGTTCTGACATTAGCCAGAGTTGACAGTACCCTCTAGTTGAATTCATGTCAACAATATTGTTTAGAAATCAGAAAAGATATGCAAATGATATGACAGATTTATCAGAGTATTATCTATTATCAAATTAGGCATGCTAGAGTTTTTATCATATCAAGGTTCAAAAAAAGAACACAGAACAAATGGGAAGGTAACAAATAGAGAAATCCTATTCTCAAGATTTAAAACATAATTCATCTGGTACTCAATATCAGATACTAGTACTAGGTAAAAGCCAGCCAGGCATTTATATATAGATGTAGTCAGCACTTATATTCATAATAGTGCTGAGACAATGATCCAATCCAATGGGACAGTCAAATGACAATTCTGTACAATGGTATTCATTCTTTGGGGCCCCAGAACAGCTACATATAACAAGGCACAGCTCTGCCAAACTGAGACATTATGCAGACCATATTAATTTCCACAAAAATATCTCAAAAACTTCATACATAGGCTTTGAAAGATGAAACATCCGCAAAAACTCAAATTCTGCTCCACGAAATTCAAAGTTTTATCCATTTTTCAACAAATAGGCTAATTATTTTTAAGCTTCCTCATTTGATTCCCTAGGATTTAGTTGTATATCTCACACCAGGAAACACAATTTTACTCTGCACCCCATCAACTTTTACCCACCTCAAGCGCCACCTGCTGAGTGCAAAATGAAAAGTGCAAAGGTGAAAGCAGTGGGTGATGCTTATAGCAGATACCGTACTCATCAGTCTAACCACATCCCTAAACACAGCATCTGTATTATGTCGGTTTATTCTGAAGTATTTGATTTCAATCAACATGATGCTGATTAGACACATTTCCACCCTTCCACTCTCCCTTCCCTAATGAAAGTCCAACTTCTGTATTAAGACCTGTCTTTTCTACTGACATAAAATTTACTGTCAACAAAAGCCAAGGACTATAAACTGTGTAAACTAATATCCTACAGGGAAGACAGTATTGTACCAAAATCTCAACATCAGTTGCATATATATATATATATATATATATATATATATATATATATATATATATATATATATATATATATATATATATATATATAAAATAAAAACTGTAGTAAAATACAAACTGTGAGGAAGAGAAGAATATTAATCAGGCCACAACTGATAATCGTTTCTACAAACTTTAAGCCTAAGACCCTAACAGCCAAAGTGTTACATACATCAGCAAATGCAGAAACAGACATTGGTTAAACTGGTCTGTCACCCCCCACACACACACCATTCACAGTTCAACTTCTGTATTAAGACTTCTCTTATGACAAGACTTCTCCTTGGCCACTACAGACTACCGATTACGAACTATGGGTTTCACTCAGATTGAGCACTCATGAATAAGCTAACGCATTGTGCCAAACTTTCAGGCAGTGCTATAGAAATCTAGTTTTACTTACTTACTTACTTGAGACAAGCTTTATTTTTCAATAGTGTTCCCATGATGATGGCCTTGAATCCGTTATTATCCAATATTCATTTCACAAATAGGTCCTTATCTTTTCACTGATCATCATAGGCCCTACTATAATTTTTACAACAAAACACCAACTAGGCCTATGATCTACATTAGGCCTAGGCCTGTTATATTCACAGACCCGGCGATAGCTTTTTAGAACTATATTGTAAGGCACTGCTTCCAACTATAAAGGCCTAACTGTCACCTAGGCCACTATTAGGTCTACTATTTAACGACAGATTTTCTATTACCACAACCAAAACAACTACTACTGACAATATAATCGATGATTAAACTATAACAGCAGCTCACAAGGCGTATGTAGTCATCACGTATCAATTCCAAAGAGGAAATCACAGAAACCGTAGGCGTAAGCATAGATGACAAAGTGGGGGCAAACTCCTGTAGGCCTCTACCTTTCCTAGTCCCCAGCCTCTCAAAAAGGGATGGCGGGGGTCTCGAGTCTAACTGGCTAAGCCTATAATTATATCGTAAATAAAACAAATTTAACTTATTTAAGCAAATAATTCTAACCAGTGAAAAATAGACAGAAGACGAGTGAAGATGCTGGTTGATGTTGAAATTTTCTGCAGGTTTTCGTCGACATTATAATAGTACTGTTGTTGTTGTTGTTGTTGTCGTTGTCTCTACCAGCGTCTTCAGTCACACACACACCACGTGCTTTTACGGGTTCAACTAAGATCAGCAAGGCAGATGGGAAACCGTTGGAAAGTAAAATCTCATCTACGTTCCTTCTTCAAACGGAGACTTAATACCTGTTCCTACCAGCTGGCTATAAAGATACAACGTGGATGGGGAATGCCGGTAAGGCCCGTCTTCGTTTCGCCAGCCAGCAGTCATCGATGTCAACGCCCCCGCAAATAGAATACCGGCCGAGCCCCCATTATGCCAGCTTTTTCGCACCGGGCTTCGTAAGATAATTTCGCTCGGCAAAAATATGCAAGCCAATCTGTTTCTGACTTACTTGTTAGACCTGTCCATGTGGGAATGCGATTCTATTTCACGTATCAACGGCACCACTAAAATGACTCTACAGAAGGCTAATCTGCTTGTTCGACCGTGTCGACATACTCTCATGCCTCAATGGCTGTGGCAGATTTGGGGAATTGTTAAAACTTGTCTTATTGTTCTCGATGCTGTTTGCCAATTCAGAGGGCAAAAATCGTCCCACGTCACGTGATATCGACGAGCGCCAATCAGATAGCTCCAGGAAGAATTGTCTTTGCAGATGGCGACTGATTTGAAAGCCACACTGCTCTAAACGCAAATGAATATAATTTCTGTCCACATCGAAGCACCTATTTGATTGGATACCGAAAGACAGACAGATAGACAGAGGCAGACTGAGACAGACAAACTGATACCAGGTAAATGCGTCGACGGTAGATCCTTTCAGAGAAAAGCTGATTGCACCTAATTACTTGTGTCGGCGATGAGAGCACTGCGATAAATAAACAATTCCATGTATTTTTAGGCGTATGGTGTTCCGTACAAGCGTCACCTGATATATCATTACCATACAATTTGATATGCATGTGTTAAATTGTATGTAGACTACCATTAAATAGGCATGCATTCATGAAGTTTGTTAAGTGCTTTAGAATACATTTATTTTCACTGACAGCAGCCATTGTGTCAAATATATGGGTGTCTTAGGCATCATGATGGTGGCTCCATAGAAGTTTAGTGAGAATTTTAACAAAAAATCTTTTTGGCGCCTTTCACAGTTCACACAACAGTCACATATAATTATGTTTGTCTGACAGCTTCAATATGCTGGACTCGTCTCAGTTCCCTCGACCCGTATTAAGTGTCTAAGACTCTAGGCATGACTAATCACAGATTACTCTTACTCATATAAAAATAAGAGAATATTAAGGTAATCTTCGGACAGAGCTTCCATTTCTTGCAGCTCACTGACCTTAATTACCACTGTCCTGTAATCTGACCCTAGCCTTTGGCCGTGTAATACCACAAAGTCTAAGACATTTCGGCGCCGTTGCAAAGAAGATGGGAATAATTGGTGGAAATTTTTCACTGATGAGAATACCGTATACCGGTAGTAGTAGTAGTAGGCCTAGTAGTAGTAGTAGTAGTAGTAGTAGTAGTAGTAGTAGTAGTAGTAGTAGTAGTAGTAGTAGTAGTAGTAGTAGTAGTAGTAGTAGTAGTAGTAGTAGTAGTAGTAGTAGTAAGTAGTAAGTAGTAAAATCTCGTTAATTTCTAAAGCGCTTTCAAAAGATGCACCAGAAGTAGCTCCTTATTCCTACGCGCTCAATCTCAAATGAAATAGCTATAGCCAAAGGTGGGTCATTCATGCCGGGTCATTTAATCAAAAGGGCAGTGGGCAGTAGTAGTAGTAGTAGTAGACTAGTAGTAGTAGTAGTAGTAGTAGTAGTAGTAGTAGTAGTAGTAGTAGTAGTAGTAGTAGTAGTAAGTAGTAAGTAGTAATAATAATAATAGTAGTAAGTAATAATAATAATAATAATAATAATATAATCATCATCATAATCATGAATTGATGAATTTTTAATGCTTTAATATAGAATGTCTCGTCTGTTAAAACCTGTATCCGTGGAATATTTTAAATCTATAGCCTACGCCTAAATAATAGTCACGCCTTACCCAGACTTAAGAAATTGGCATCTTTCGGTCGAAACATTTCGGAGAAGCCTGTGTAGGTTGCTCGCGCAGCCCACGTCGCGGGTACTCTAATTGGCACGATGCCACGAACTTATGCTAGCGTCCTGCAAGTTGAGCACACAATTTATTTAGGAGTGCATAAACTCAAAGGCACATAACATGCCAATTAAGTCAATGTACAATATGTCTAAAAATTTAGATGGCTGTAACATTCACCCGTTTCTAACTGCATAATTTGGACCGGTATTACTTAGTGATAAATATTAAAAATTACAAGCGTGGGTTCACTGAGTTGAGGTTGTGTAATCGTCTGTAATTCGTCAGACTCTTGATTGTCTTGGCTGTTTGAAGGCCGACGGTTTGATGGCTTCAATTGCCAGAACCAGCAGATCTCACAGGCGTGCGTTTTTGGCCTGGTGCATCTTCTTCTGGTGGCCTGATGCATCTATGTAAAGTTAGACGGATGAATTCCGAGATCGTCCCGCGATTTAATCGCAATGCCTCGAAATTACGTCATTTCCGGTCGGTGGTCTGATGATGAGCAACGATGGCGTGGACTCGAAGCGTCCAATCAGGACTCGAGTAGCAGCGGTGGCCTCACTCCAGCCACATCCAATGCTCTTGCGGGTTAAAGGCTACATTCCTTCGAACGATTTTCCGATCATGTCAACAGCGGGTGTTGTGTTTAATGATGACAGACGATACGCTTCAAATTAAACAGCCTCCATATTGAATAATTTGAAAAATGGATATTCTCTTTTCACCACTGTAAACATCTAACGCAGTAATTCAGTATACTACCAAGAGCTAAATACTATCTTTCGTACGCAGAGCTGTAAAATTGTCACTTCGTATGTTATATGCATCTTCTTATGTTATTTATATCTTATGTTATATACTTTATAGGTTATATCACGGTTATACATGTGGCGCTGTGCTTGCTAGATTTTTCTAAAATACCAGCGTCAACAAAGGCAAATGAACGCCGACAGCGTGAGAAACAAAAATAATTACTTTTTAGAAGGCTCGTATCTACAATTGTACAAGAGAAAGTTGAAACCACCATCTTTGCTGAGGGATTTTCAATTGTAGCCAATGACATTGCCGTAAAGCTTTTATCAAACTTCTATCAAACAGCGCCACATGTATAACCGTGATATAACCTAGAAAGTATGTAACATAGGATATAAATAACATAAGAAGATGCATATAACATACTAAGTGACAATTTTACAGCTCTGCGTACGAAAGATAGTATTTAGCTCTTGGTAGTATACTGAATTACTGCGTTAGATGTTTACACTGGTGAAAAGAGAATGTCCATTTTTCACACAGGCTTACTTAGCCTCCTAAACCACTTAAATCACATTATTATTATTATTATTATTATTATTATTATTATTATTATTATTATTATTATTATTATTATAGTTCTGTATTTGAGATCCGGTCTGCTCGACACACGTTTTAGCATAATTTCTCGGTCCAAAAATCACTCAGCAAAGATGGCGACAGATTGACCACTTCAAGATCATAGACTCTCTTCTCTTAAATTTTTAATTCTATGGTCATCATGGCGACCAAGACACGGGACAACAAATACACGGCGAGACTGTCCGCAATTTCCGACGCTCCTGATCCACCTCGACTAATTCAAAGGCTGGCCCTCGACCAACCCTGAACATCGACCGCCCTGACTCTCGAAATAACGACGATCAAACACCCAGTTCTGGTCCAGGTCGCCTACTGGGTAATCCTATACGGGAGTCGCACCGGCATTGACAATGCAAAGGACGTAAAGAATTGCTGGATGCTATATCATATCTGCCAAGTTGAGCTTTGATGTCCCTCGCGGATACGCTTTGGGCTCTCGCCTTTTTACTTTGTAACCATGCCTCTTGGGCGAACTGGCAGAATTTTACGGAAGATGGCAGAGTGAGTTAAGTGCTGTGCTGGAGCGTCAGGCTCACGGAGCGGGTTCAAGCCCCGTCAGTGCCCCTAGTGGCTTTCACACAGGCAGTAATGCCTTCTAAGCCACTTTAAATCATGCTAAGTTTTTTATCTCTTTCTCACGTATGGTGACAGAACCAATTCATCGTCATTAAGTAAGTAAAATCTCGTGGATTTCTATAGCGCCTTGGAAGCAGCACAAAAGTAGTTGCTTATTCCTAGGCGCTCAGCCTTTCTTAAATTAGCTATGGGAAAGATATATGATCAGCCAGGCAATAGTCAACATCCAAAGGGCAGTGAGGCTAGGTTGTTACAGCTATGGAGGGAATGATTTTAGAGGGAATGATTAGTTGACAATTTATCAGCATATCTACTATCCTATCCCTTAATCGCTCAAGAGATCAATTTATCATTCTTGGTTCTTGACACCATTCCAATAAGTTTTATTACAGCACATATAAATTCTGTTAACTTTGACAGTGCCTTTTAGTCACTCAAAGCCAATCTGTTTGCAATTTTGGGGTAACATTTTGGCATGTCCTTGTACTTGGCTGATCACATTAGTCCCGTGTGCAAAGCGGTCTGCTTGCAAATCAGAGGCATTGGTAGAATTTGAAATCCCATACTGAAATCTGCCTTTATCCCTCTTGTCAATGCTGTTGTAACCATAAAAATAGATTATCACAATTCTCTGCACATATGTTACAATTTTTGTTGCCTATGTTTTAAAAAAAATGAAGTTATTAATTTGTCAGTTAACTGTTGCTGTTCTTTCGACTACAGTGCTTGTCAGACGTTGATGCAACCAGTCCCACGTTTTCAACCGATGCAGAGCTAACGATTGCTCCATATCCTCAAAGCTTATAACTTTATCACCCCACCACTATTATTTCAATTTACTCATTTTGTTAGCTTTTATTTACTTTTGTTTTCTTGCTTTCTATTTGATCTAGATGGGTTGTCTTATCCAGTGAGATCTCTTCCAAGAAGATCATTTTTCCATCAACCCAAGTAGCGTCAAAGAATGTTTGAGTGGAATGAACCGTGGTGCAGTTGTAGTCTCACATAAGGTTTAGAAATCTCTGTAATGTTTGGCAGTTAGAGCTATAACATATTTTGCTCTTTGCTCATCATGTGAATGAGTTGAGAGAGAGAGAGAGAGAGATGGATGGATAGACTTTGTTTGAATAAGTAAAAAAGTAAGTAAGTAAAATCTCGTTAACTTCTATAGCACTTTCAAAAGAAGCACCGAAGTAGCTCCTTATTCCTATGCGCTTAATCTCAAAATGAAGAAGCTATAGCCAAAGGTGGGGTCATTCATGCGGGTCATTTAATCAAAGGGGCGAGTGTTGTTGATTTAATCGAACATTTGTCAATGGTTAATTAATAATCAATTGTTGATAGTTAATTACTAATCAATATTTAATTAGTTGCCTGTGAATGTTATGAGAGTTAATTCCCATTTGTTGGTTTAATTAAGCATTTTTAGCAGTGGGGACATGGTGGAATAGCAGTAGGATTTTCTAGCCACACAGCAGGAGGGAAATGGGTTCGAATCTGATCCTAGCCACTGCATAATGACCGTAGGCAAGTTGATCACCTCTGACTTGCTCTGCACTTACAATTTTTCACTTTGTGAATGACTTAAAGTGCATCAACAACCATATAATAATAATAATAATAATAGTAATAATAGTAATAATAATAATAATTTTTGCTGTGCTTTGTTATAGGATCTTCTATGCCGAATTCTTCAGCTACTGCGGCAAAACGGTGAACAAGAAAGCAGATGCTTAGGAGCCTGGAACACCCAGCAACAGCTTGAAATTTGGTTCACATTCTTAAGTTCATCATCATCATAATCATTGAACTTCTATAGCACCATTTTAATAATGCACCTGGCATTATTTGATGGTTGCTCTGGATTTGAATCATAATCCGCCATAGTCATATCCAATAAGTCAGTTAGATTTTCCTGTCCCGTTAATGGCAGATAGGCATTAGACAACAGGTATGTTTTGAGTTTGCATTTAAATGTCTTAAGAGATTCAGCAGAGCAGACCAGCTGGGAGTTCAGAATTGCATCCACAGATCAATAAACAATGCTTTTGGAAATGAATGGAACAGATTTCGAGCATTTCCTGTGAAAAGATAAATTTCATATATAATTTTTTTAAAAACTGAAGCCACTTTACACTGTAGGAGTGTAGGTAAAAGATTAAAACATTCTTTTGACCACAATTGCCAATATTTTATGGGGGTAGTGAAATTTTGGCACGTTAAAAAAATCTAGATTCACATCAGTTCCAGAAATCATAGTCTAGGAGATGAATCTTTGTAATGTAATCTAAAATAACATATTTGTATGGTTCCTCCTTTTTGCTTGATTTGATTTCTTCTGTGAGTCTTTTGACAATTATTATTGTTATTTTGAAGAGTATGACTCTCTTCTCTGGCTTACCCTTACTCCTGACACTGTGAGACATAATAGTTAGTAAAAAAATAATAATTTGCAATATATACAGTTATTGCAGTCAAATCTAAACAGGCCACCTCTAAAACTCAGTCTGGGGTTAATGGACCTTCATGTCATAATTATTTTACTGCTATTGTTTGCATTCTTAACTGAGCTTGTCATATATAATTAGGAAGTTGCTGTAACTGCTTTCAGTAATTTATATTAAAGGAATTACTGGTAGATCATATTTGATGTTTAGTTGAATTTTCTATTATTAAGCAGCAGTATCAAGGCGCTTGTTATTAAAAGGTTTTTGCTCTTTTCTAGGCTACCAAAAGAATTCTTTGTTCGCATGAATGAAATCAAACTTCTCAGAAATATGGTCATCGTGAAAGATTTACGAATTCAAGAACTTGAAGAAGAACCAAAGAAGTTGAGATTGGCCAAAAATGTTATTAGCAATGCAAGGCCAATCAATTAAGTCCTTCATCATCATCATCATCATCATCATCATCATCATCATCATCATCATCATCATCATCATCATCCTGCCGCTCCACGCCCTGGTGCTGGGTGGTGACGTGGGTTAACTGTCCTCACAAAGTCCTGTTGTGCTTGACTTGATGTCATACAGGTCAATTCTGTGGTGTTCTTAATCCAGATTGTTCATGGTCTACCTGCATGTCTCTTTCTCCTTCCAAAATCCCTGGCATTAAGGATTTTTCCATGGTGTTTCCTTGTCTAGCTATATGTTCAGTATATCTAAGTTTTCTATTTTTCACATTGGTGAGTAGCAACCTTTCCATTTCTGCTTTGTAAAGCACTTTGTCCTTAGTTCTTTTTCTACAATTTTTAATAGGCACTCCATTTCAAAAGCTTCTATCCTTCTCTCTTCTTCCTTCTTCAGTGTCCATGCCTCTCATCTGTAAGTGGTGACTGACATGTAGGCATGTATCAACCAAGGCATGCAGCAGTCCTACGTTGGATGGGATTCTGATGTTTTTGTTTTATCAAAGTGTCTCCAGTTTCCCAAGATTTGTCATTCCCAATCTGCTTCTGATTTCAGTTTCATAAATTGCCGTCATCTGCAACTCGAAAACCCAGATATGGAAATTCTGTTACCTGCTCAGTTTCTTCCTCTTCTGCCATTGTATCATTTTGTATGTGCTGTGTTAACATTCAATACAATGACCTTTGTCTTGTTCTTGTTCCTCCTCTGATGTCGCTATAAGCACACCCGACATTCAGCATACCTTGGGCTGTTGATTCTTTTGCCTCCCATCCAGGGTCCTACTTTGTGGCCCTATAGAGCTTTACTCAGCACCTTCTTTGGAACTATATTGAACAACTATGGAGATAAGTTGCATCCTTACTGTACGCCTTTCAATATTCGAAACCATTCTGCTATTGTGTTGGTCGCCTTAGCTTGTGCAGTCTTTTTTTGCACAGGTTAGCAATCCGTAGGATCAGGTTATCCCATGTCTAGCATGGCCTACCACAGTTTCTCGTGTATATTTAGGTTATAAATAATGTTAACTGATTTGTTTGTGATTTATGTTTGTTAATAAATGTTACATGCCTGTTTATTTGTATTAGTAACATCAGTTCTATATAAAAGTGAAAGTTAGACCACCTCCCGAATGCATTACTTTGGGTTTTTTATTTATTTTCCTGCTTTACCAGCTATTGAAATTTTGACTGAATTTTTTAAAATGTGATTTTTACACTCAATTTTGTTTGTATATTTCCTTCCAAAACTGGTTCCTTGTATCTATTTTGTCTTGAGTTTAGTGACTGAATTAGGCCAAGCTAAGTTGAAACAGTTTTGTATGGATAAGTAAATATGAATAGCATTTATTTATTTCTTTAAGGATTTGCATTATTTGACCAATTTTTGTGTTATGCAATTGTCTCAAGACTTGTTCTGAGCTAATGATTGTATATTTGAATTTGTTTGATGTCTATTTTTGTCGTGGTATTTGTCATAATATGGTTCACAGGTATTTGAAAATTTGATGATGATAAATAGTCGACCACCCAAAGCTAATATTTTGTTTACATTGTTTTGATACGTGGATAGTTTAGCAGAGTTTTGTATTTTGTTGTTGTGAAGTTTTACAATTTTGCGTCATCAGAAGTTATATCTGGCAGTTTTGTTGCACTTAGGCAGTATCCTGATTATTTAAGAAATTGTGCTTTAGCATTAGTTTTCAGTATTATTATGTAGTGACTTTAATTGAAGTTTGTTTTGTCCTGATTTTGATCCACTGCTATCAAGGTTTTCAGTTGACAGGCACTTAAAATTCCTGACTTTCCAAGTATACCATTAGAAATGGCTTATTGCACCTGTGGCTTGTCAATGTAAAATATAAAAGTGATAAATTTTACCTTGAAAACTGCTTTGAGCTTTCTTGTTGGCTTGGTTTGGTTAGCATTGCTTACCTTTTTGATTGTTTACTAAACAGATGTTTCATGTTTGTCCTGTCAGTCTTTTCTGTTTGGACGTTTCAGATTGTTGCGGTGTCGAGTTTTGTTTTGCACCAAATATTACAATACAGAATGTTTACAGAACTGCCTCTTATATAACTGAATATGAGTACAGTATTTTTGTTTGCTCAAGACAAAGTGGTATTTTTCTAGCAGAGTTTTGTCATATTTCAAAATGATCATTTTTTAGGCACTTGCATTTGTGCCATTGGTCTTCGTGGAAGTTGAATCTATTATTTTTATTATTATTTTTTAAAATCTATGATCTCCATTTTTGTTTGTATTTCTGGGTCATCTATTTATTACACAATCAAAATATTCTTATATAAGTTGTAAAATTTCCAATTTTAAAACCTTGTTTTCTATCGATATTGACACTTTGGTTGGATGGATAGTTTTAGGTGATCAGTGAGGAACTGTTATCCGACAAATTCTGTGCAGAGTCTTAGAGCAATTACATCATAAGTAGGCCTAAATATGCGCTTATCCTTATGCAAGGTTGTTTTATACAAGGTTGTTTTCGTTGTACATGAACCAAAATGATTGCACACAAGCCTATTTTATGTCCATAATAGTATACTGGGTGATCTCTGGTTGCTTGACTTTTGATGAATGATCATTTTAAAATAATACAGCTGTGCACAATCTCTACCCCCCCCCCCCAATGGGGTTCACTCTAGAGCAGTTGGGGACTACACATATTATAGTGATTATTACAGCTGCTAATACTTTTGTGTGTGGCTAGTATAACTAGTATAGCTCCAGATAAGAGAGTCTTAGGCAAGACGTTGAATAAGAGAACTGTCAATCTTGCAATGATAATGAACTTGGATGATAAAACTCAACCTGATGATGATACAATAGATATATGAAACATTTCTCCAGCACTTAACACTAAGCAGCTGTCATAGATTGGAATTTGAGAGTGAGAGCAATGGAGTGGGACAGAATCTTACCAGTTGGAAGGAAAATGTTTAATTTCTTTAGGTAAATAAGTTAGGTAAATAAGTTGTTGACAGCATAGAGCTTCCCCATTTCCATGTATAGTGTGGACCGGTGGGTGAGGGTGGGGAGTCAGTAAGCACAGTGACTAAGCAATCGCTCCCACCCCATGAACACCACATTTGGCTGCCACAGATCCAAATTAGTGCGTTGATTGCAAGCTTCTGTGCTAAGCTGTAACCATCTGTCTTAAAAAATAATTTCCGTATAGAGGAAATGGGAGCGCCAACCCCTTCCATCAACAGTGTCCTAGCGATAGGGCAAATGCCCCGGGCGCCTAAGGTTGGGGGCGCCAAGACCCCACTAATTGTTTGGTCTTAAATTTAATTTCAGCAACTAATGTCAGTAAAACAGCCGAGAACCCTTTTTGCTTGGCAGCCTTTTTTGCTCGTCAAGCATTTTCGTGAGTTAAGAGGCGCAAAACGTCTATTTCACCTCCGGGAGTCGCCAGCCCTCACTAAGCCACTGCCCCTCCAACAGGCCAAGGTCAGATGACTGGCCTCCAACACCATATATACAGCTGAAAGAAGCTTTTCATAATAATAGAACTAAATAATGATAGTAACAATATTATGTGGTCTATCCAGTGTTTATTCTAGGCCCTTTTTTTTAGGGGGGGGAGGATTCCCCCCCAGTTTGAAAATTTCCCAAAAATTTTCTATATGTTGCATTGGGGGATGGAAATTCCCCCCAAAGTGTGAGAGAGTGGGTTTTTTATTTAGGAGAGGAAAAACATAAGGATATGACCATGTTCAGAAGAGCATTAGAGCATGTGGAGAAGATGTGACCTTTTTTTCTTTTTTTACCCGTCAAGGTTTTTGGGCAGACAAACCTTATCCCCCCAAACATTTCAAACTCCCCCCAATGTCAAGGTGGCTAGAATAAACACTGGGTCTATCACTTTTCTCTTGCAGGAGTTAGGACAATAATAAAAATTATTACTACTAAATGATGATGATGACGATGAACACAATTTGAATAAAAACCCGTCCTCGACGTCACATGAGTGGCATGACGTCACGGCCAAGTCGGCGTCCTATAAAAGCATCTCCCAATGCTTTCGCATCCTTTTGTCGTCTGCCCGTTGAAAAGAGCGGTAAGTGCCTGGATTTTTTTAAAATTAATTTTTAAAATAATTTCATTAAAATAATAATTTTGATAAAATTTTACGAATAGAACGGCCAAACGGCCCAGAATAGCTAGGTCGAAGACAGCTGCAAACATTTTAAACGATTTTAAGGAAAATTTTTAGTGAGATTTGACCGATTTTTGTCACAGATCGCGCGGGTGGGTGCGATGGCTATAGTCGCTTTAAACTAAAATTTGAGGGCTAATGCAGCATTTCGGCGACGCAGAAAGTCAAGTTCGACGACAGGAACAAACATTTTGAGTTTTTCTCGAAATTGTTGACATTTTATCGCGGTTTTAGAGCTCGGACAATTGCGCGGATTCGTACAGATTTGGAAGTTTTGTGAATTTTATGCAAGTTTTAGTAAAGAAATTATTAAAATTTGGTCGAGACTGTGTTCGTCGTCTAGCTGCGGGTACAGGATTTTCGCGAAATCGTAAACTAAAATTTTTGATGATATTTTGGGAAATTTTAAAAACTTGGGCCTAATATTTTATAGAGACTTTGCCTCTAGCGACTGGAATCAGAACTACGCGAAGCAAAGCTCACTGGGGCCTAATATTTAAAATTAGTTTAAATCACTGGGAATGATTTTCGCATACAAAATACTAACAAACAAAGTGGCAATCCAAAGGAAAGATTTTTACAATGAAGGTAGGCCCAGAGGACACAGCCTGTTCAAGAAACGGGTTGAGAGACATAAACAGCATTTTTTAGAATGCCTGGCCCAACTTCAGTTCAAAATAAACCTCAGTAGTTTATTTAATTGGATGGGAGCAACAGTGGTTCTCAGGCTCTTTCTTTAAACCTTGTTATATTATATATATTATTATTATTAATGATTTTAGCCAGTGACAGTCCACATAGGCCCATTTCTCCCTTCAGTGCTGAAATTTTCAAATTCCCCGGAAATTTCAAATTCCCCGTAAATTTTGGCATACTACATCAACTAACAGCAGCCCCCTAGCTGATTTCCCCCGGCCTTGTCAGTCCCCCGCCCCCACCCTGGAGTCCAGGAGTCTAGATTGAACACTGCCCCAGTGACCCTCTGTTTGGATAACTACTACATACCTATCAATAAATGGTGGGTCCCCATACATAGAAGATGCCATCCTGACGCCCCCGCACTTGCCAAATCTAGGAGTCGCCAGTGATTTTAGCAAGTTCATTTGTTGATTTCCCAGATGATCAGAAGATGACGATGGTCAAATCAGAAAAAGAAAAAATGGCATTGACTTCTGAAGAGGGAAGTTTGGCAAAACATATGCCCAGACGTGATCATGTCGGGTGGTAAGAAAATGGTGGAGGGGTAATGTATGTTGGTTAGGTACTCAGATAAAACAATTATTATGCTCTTGTTGATATACTATGGCTATAAGAAGTTTAGGCTGAGTGATGCTCAAAATAATGTGACATTGAAGACTTGTACCTGAAATCTAGTATTCAGATAAAAGCCAGATGGGGCTGTGATTTTGTGAAGTGTTAAAAATATTGTGGCATTGAAGACTTGTTGATGAAATCTAGCATTTATGCAAGAGAATTTATTGCTGTAACTGAGATAAAATGTAGCCAGATGAGGCTGTGAAGTGTACATTGCAACAGGACATTGAAGACTTGACACTGAAATCTAGTATTCAGAAAGGTTAAGAGTTTATTGCTGTCACTGAGATAAAGTGTAGCCAGATGAGGCTGTGAAGTGTTCAAAATAATGTGACATTGAAGACTTGTCACTGAAATCTGATATTCAGGTAAGCTACTCTTGACCACTGTTTTCATTTAATTTTCAAAATTATTTGTGGGAATGTTTAAAGTGAATTATTTGTCGATTTCTCAGACAAAGATGAAGATCAAATCAGAAAGAGAAGATAAGATGGCTTCGATCTTCGTGTCCAGACTTAGTTCATGGTTTGGTGGTAAGATAGTGGTAGACAGGTAATGTACATTGGTTATCAATATATGATTTTCAGATGAAACAGAATTATATTGCCTCGTTGAGATAAGCTGTTGGAAGTTCACAGGCTGAGTGATACTCAAAATAATGTGGCATTTAAGAAATCTGCAGAAATTGTCATTAAATACTGTTGTCCGGGTAAGATTTTCTTGCAGAGAGTGAGAAGAACTTGTGCATAGGCAAATGAAGCAGTGCAATTCTTATTAAAGAAATCAATAGAATTTAATTAAGAATATTAGGTAATGATGCTTGGATTAATTATTCTTCAGGTAAATGAGGATAAGCAGAAATTGTGTTGGTCTAGTAATATATACTATTGCTAACTTGCAGGTTAAATCTAGTGTTAGTCTAAGGTAATCTGTGGGCAACTGCAGCAAAATTAAGATTGTGTCTATTACATTTAACTATAGGGGATGAATATAAAGCCTATTATTAAGTTTTAGAATAAGATGGTCTTGTAGGGTAAGTTACTTTAGGATGGCAGATGAACACAGAGTCTATTGCTTTAATATAGTCTATGAATGTAGTCTATTATTTTACTAATGGGATGAGTATATAGCCTATTCATTTAGGGTTGGATGATCTATAGGGGATGAAGATAAAGCCTATATGGCAGATGAGTATAAAGTTTTGTTATGTTAGGCCATAATTATCTTCAGAGTTATTTAGGCAATGAATATAAAGTGATGTAGCCTAGGAGCAAAGTAATAGGCAATAGATTATATTAGGATGAAGAAATACATTAGCAAGATCGGCGCAAATATAGAAGGATTCAAAATGCAGAAGTCAAAATATTGTAATGGATCTATTAAGTATATGAGTGGGGAAATGGCTGCTGAAATAAGGCACAAATATATAAGGATTCTAAATGCAGATAGATGCCATAATAGGACTATTAAATATAGGACAATAAGAATATCAGAGTGAGAAACAGGCTACTGAGATACTGTTGAGTATGGCAGTGTACTAAAGAAGTGGAGCAGCTAAACAGATTTTTGAGTGTCATTGAAATCACAATTAACTTTTATTGAGTGAGATATAAATATATTTAAATAGAGAAGTTTCAAAAGTTTAGGAAGAACAGCAGTGCTATTGTGACATGATAACTGCAATTATAGCAATTCCTAATTACATACACTATATATGGAATTCAGTATTGATCCAAAAATTCAATAAATTTTGGCAGCATTTTGCAAAAAATTTCCAGGATACCAATGATGATGCCTCCAAGATATTTATTATTATTATTATTATTATTATTATTATTATTATTATTATTATTATTATTATTATTATTATTTATTAGGTAAATTTTAATAACACAGGGATAGGGAATAGGCCAAATTTATGGGCCCTTTTAACCCATAATATTAATACAGGAGAGTTCTTACTAAGCCATTCGAAACTCAATTATTATTATTATTAAAATAGCTCTTAAGAGTGTGAAATGGATGATGAATGAATGGATGAATATTTTTCATAAAGTTAAAAATACTAACAACAAAAATATTTTAGTGCTGGTAGTAGTAGTAATAGTAGTTTTAGTAATAGTTGCAGTAGAAATAAAACTACTAACAATAAAAATTCTAATTTAATAATAATAATAACTTGAGCTTTAAGAGGTTTAGTAGGATCTCTCCTGTGTTAAAACCAGTCTCTTATAATTTCAAGATGAAATTATAAGTGCACCCTAAAAGTACTGCATTTCTTGCTTAAAAGTAAAGCATATTTGCATAATGTATTTAATAAAATAGGTTTTTTATTTTTTTAAAGTTGATTATGCAACATCTTGGAGACAGCATTCGTATCTTCAAATCTATCCTCAATATTGTAACTTTTTGGAGGTTGTGTGTAAGAGAAAATCAACACTGAATTCCATCTGTAGTCAATTCTTGCCAGATGTTGAAAATAACACCTTTGAGCACTCAGCACTGCCATGGTTATGCTACCATGTAGGATTTTAAATGCAGATATATGTCCGAAAGCACTGTTGAGTATAGAGATAAGGCAATACATATCTCAATGAGAAAACAGGCTATTAAATAGTAAGATAGTTGCAAATATAAATGGATTCTAACCTTCATAATGGCCAGTGGTTCATTCAATAATGACTGAAGTAAATTAGTAGAATTGTAATTATTTAAGAAATGAATCAATTGCAGCTAATTTGAGTGTATGAATAGGGCAATAGCTGTTATTTCAAAATGAGGAATTAACCTATTTAAATATGTGGAAATATTGAATTTTATTGCATGCTGACAATAGGACTAAGGAGTGGAGAAATAGATTATATCAGAATGCATAAATAGGCGTAGTCACACGAGTATTCTAAATGCAGATATGTGTCGTATTAGAGCTGTTCAGTGAAGCAATAGGCTAAAGGATTTTATTAAAATGAGGTAGATAAGCACAAATATAGAAAACTTCTGATGAATTTTATCCTATAACCATTTAGTATTTGAATAGTGAAATAGATATATCAGAATAGGAAATAGGCTGATGAAATATGCATAAATATAGAAGGATTCTAAATCCAGATAAATATACTATAGTTATTAAGTATATGAATAGGGAAATAGATATATCAGGACAAGGAAATTGGCTCAGGAAATGTGCATAAAAATACAAGTATTCTAAATCCAGATAAATATAGTAAAACTATTAAGTATATAATTTAGGAAATAGGTATTTCAGAATGAGGAAAAGGGCTAATGGAATAGGCATAAATATGTAAGAATTCTAAATACAGATAGATATCATACACGTACTATTAAGTATAGAAATAGATATATCAGAATAAGGAAATATAATACACATCTACAGTTACAATTCATAGATGTATTTGTGCCTATCTTAGTACCCTAATAGAACTATTACATATATGAGTTGGGGAAATAGAAATTTCAGAATGAGGATACAAGATATTGAGGTAGTCATTAATACTGTAGGATTCTTAATAGTACTATTATGTATAGGAATAGGGAGAAAGATATATCAGAATGAGGAAATGGGCTTCTGAGATAGGTATAAATGTATAGAAATACTAAATGCAGTAGATATTATAATAGGACTTAAATATATGAATAGGGAAATAGCTATATCAGAAAAAGAAATAGGCTAGTGAGATTTACATACCGGTAAACTATGTTAAGGGTTTTAAATGCAGATAGGTATTGTTAATGTAGGACAATTAAGTATATGAATAAGGTAATAGGTATATCATAATGGGGAAATAGGCCATGAACTACCCATAAAATATATAAGGATTCAAAATTCAGATGTAATAGGACTATTAATTACATGTATATGTATAAGGGAATAAATATTTCAGAATGGGAAAACAGGTTAATGAAATAGGCATAAATATGCTGATAGATATTATATTAGGATTATTGAGTATAGAAATGGTGAAATAGATATTTCAGAATGATGAAATAGTCTAATGAGATATACAAAAATATACAAGGGTTCAAAATGCAAGTAGATATGTTAGAACTAATGCAAGTAGATAGGTTAGAACTATTAAGTATAGGTAAATGGAGAAATAGATTTTTCAGAATGATGAAATAGGTTACTGAGATAGAGAGAAATAAGTGAGTATTCTAATATTGCATATTGATGGTAGGACTTTTTGGATAGGGGAAAATGCAATCATGCATTAGTTAAATTGACAAAATCAATATTTGGGAATAGGCCAGATGAAGTTGCAATAGTGACTGAAGACTTGTCACTGAAATCTGATATTCAGGTAAGCTACTCTTGACCACTGTTTTCGTTTAATTTTCAAAATTATTTTTGGGCATGTTTTAAGTGAATTTATTTGTCAGTTTCTCAGACAAAGATAAAGATGATCTAATCGGAAAGAAGAGAAGATGACTTCGATTTCCGTGTCCAGACTTGCAGTACACAATGGTTGGGAGGTGAGATGGTGGTAGACAGGTAATGTACGTTGGTTGTCAATATATGATTTTCAGATGAAACAGAACTAAATTGTCTTGTTGAGTTAAATTGCAGGAAATCCAGGCTGAGTGATGCTTAAAATAATGTGACAAAGATATGTAGCTGAAATCTAGTGATGAGGGTTTGAGTTTATTGCTGTCACTGAGATAAACTAGCTAGATGAGGCTGAGCCTGTGAAGTGTGCAAAGTAGCGTGACATTGAAGACTTGTCACTGGAATCTAGTATTCAGGAAGGTTAAAAGGTTTTTGTAGTCACTGAGATAAACTAGCCAGATCAGGCTGTGAGCCTGTGAAGTGTACAAAGTAACATGACTTTGAAGATGTCACTGGAATCTGATATTCAGGTAAGCTGTTGTTATCCACTGTTTTCATTTAAGATTAAAAATTATTTGTGGGAATGTTTTAAGTGATTTTATTTGTGGATTGCTCAGAGAAAGATAAAGATCAAGTCAGAAAGAAGAGGTGACTTCGATTTCCGTTTCCAGTCTTGGATCATGTTTGGGTGGTAAGATAGTGGTAGACAGGTAATGTACGTTGGTTATCAATATATTATGATTTTCAGATTAAACAGAATTATGTTGCCTCATTGAGATAAACTGTAGGAAGTTCACAGGCAGAGAGATGCTCAAAATAATGTGGCATTGAAGACTTGTCATTGGAATCTAGTATTATTGCAAGAGTTTGTTGTGCTGTGACTGGGATAAACTAGCCAGATGAGGCTGATGTGTTGTTCAAAATAAAGTGACATTGAAGACTTGTCGTTGGAATCTAGTATTCATGCAAGAGTTTGTTGCTGTCACTGGAATAAACTAGCCAGGTGAGGCTGATGTGTTGTTCAAAATAAAGTGACATTGAAGACTTGTCATTGTAATCTAGTATTCATGCAAGAGTTTGTTGCTGTCACTGATATAAACTGTAGCCAGATGAGGCTGTGAAGTGTTGAAAATATTGTGACATTGAAGAAACTTGTCACTGAAATCCGAAATGCAGGTAAGTTAAGTTTTACTTTAATCAAAATTATTTTTGGGGATGTTTTAAGAGAATTTATTTGATTTCTCAGATCATCAGAAGAGAAAGATCCAGTCGGAAAGAAGAGGAAGAAGTTCAGCAAAGCACATGTCCAGCGTTAGATCCTTCGATCATGGTCGGGTGGTAAGATGTTGGTAAACGGGTAATGTATGTTGATTATCAATATATATATGTAATAGTCAGATATACAGAATCATTGCAGTCATTGAGATTGACTGTAGGAAGTTCAGGCTGAGTGATGCTCATAATGATGTGGCATTGAGGTAAGAATTCCTTGTAGAGAGAGAGAGATGAGGTTGTACCTAGGCCAGGGGTGGCCAACTGGTGGGCTGCTGATTGGCAGCCCTCAGGGAATCTTTTTAAGTACCGATAGATTTTGTTGGTCCTATTTAAGCATACAATATTAAATCAATCAAGACTTGGTTCCTGTGCTTAATTTAGTAAAATTGTAACTTCCTTTAAACTGAGGTTTAATTGTAACTAACTGTTTCCAGTTACTACCATTACGTGATTGCAATGACTACTATTGTTCAGAACGATGTGCAAAAGGCACCAAAAATGGGGCCCTCCGTATGCTGATCAAATTTATAATGGCCCACTTGTAAAGGTTTGGCCATCCCTGACCTAGGCTTATGAAGCTGTGCATTTCATATTAAAGAAATCAAAAGAAAATTGGAATACTAAGCAATACAGTTAGAATGAATTATTCTGCATTTTAAATGAAGGTGAATATGAACAGAAATTGTGTTGTTGATTTCAATTAAATAAACTATTGGTAGTTGTGAACTGGACAAAACTGACTAGGGCACTTGTAAGAATGGGAATATGCTACAGAGACAGAAAACTCATTGGAAACCTGTACAGTATATGAATCAATATCTATCCATGTAAATGGAAAAGACAACCAGGAATGCTGGTAAAGGAGGGGGTAAGACAGAGATGCCCTCTCTCACTGTTGCTATATTTGAGAGCATAGAAGATGAGTAGCGGTGGATGGAAAAGGATAAGTGACATAGGATTTGCTGATCAGGCAATTATGGCACACAGCCATGGATTGCAGAGGTTAATGGACTCTCTTAACGCAACATCATAGAATTACAGAATGAAAGTCAATTTAAAGAAGGCAGGCCATGAAAATCAGCAGGCACGGCAGAGAAATGAAAATGTTCATTGATCAGTGTTTATTCTAGGCCTTCTCTGGGGGAATTTCCCCCAACATTAAAAAATTCTGCCCCAACATTTTTTATATGTTGCATGGGGAGATGGAAATTCCCCCCAAAGTGTGGCGATGGGGGGATTATTATTTTGGAGAGGGGAAAATGTAAGGATGACAACATTTTCGCCTGTCAGGGCATTTAAGAAGAGTAGAAGGGTAAAAATATAATATTAGAGGTTGGAAGGATGACTTTTTTTGCTTGTCACCACATTTTAAAAGGAAGATAACATTTTTTTTTCTTTGTCAAGATTTTTGGAGACTCAGATCTTTCCCCCCTAAACATATGTAAATCCCCCAATGTCAAGGTGGCTAGAATAAACACTGATCATTGATGTAGTGGAAATAGGACAGGTAGAAGAATTCTGCTATATTGGAAGCCTGCTTAATCTGTTCTAATCTTAAACTTCTATAGCGGCACCCCATAATGCACAGGAGCTTCAACCAATGGCACACCAAATCCAAATCATTAGAGATTCAAGTTATCCGGCCGGACAAACGGGTCTAGGGTGGATAAGCCACATCAAAAAGATGGGGTTTTAATCTTGTTCTAAAAATCTGTAAAGAATTTGCATTGTGCACATGCTGAGGCAATGAGTTCCAGAGTTTGGGGTGGCCACTGAGAAGGTACGCGAACCAAGAACTTTCCAGGTATGGGAGAGGGAGAAAACTAATGCAAACGTGGGTATCTAGTCAAGTATTTCTTTTGTACAAAGTTTTGAAAGAAGGTAACTAGGTTCCTTGTAGTAAAGTGTTTTGTATATTAACTGAAGGCAGATTTTAATATGATACAAACGCCAAGTGTCGTAAAGAAATAAGGAGAAGAATTGCCTTTGGGAAAGAAGCTTTTACAAACAGAAGAGAACTATTGAGAAGGAATTTTGACCAAAATCTGGGAAAATAATTGGTCAAAACACTGATGTGGCTGGTGACCCTCTATGGATCAAAAACTTGGATGCTCAGAAAGGAAGACTTAGAGACTAGGCATTCAAAATGTGGATCTGGCAAAGAATGGACAAAATTGGCTGGAAGGAAAAAATAGTATGAAGTCTGGAAGAGGGTAGAAGAAAAGCCTAATAAACACTATTCGTACAAGACAAAAGAAGTGGATAGGTCATGTTCTGAGAGAACAATCGTGCATACTAAGAGAAGTACTATAGAAGGAAAGATGAATGGGAAAGCACAGAAAGGGAGACCAAGGTCATCAATGCTGGAGTGGATGTTCAACACTACGGAAAAAACCAAGTATTGAATATTTCAGCATCTGAAGTTAAATCTAGCATTTGTTTAGGGTAATCTTTGGGTAACTGTCAGGGAAATGAAGATAAAGTCTATTATGTTAAGCTAGGATGATGTATAGGGGATGATTTTAAAGTCTTTTACTTAGACTAGGATTATTTGTTTAGGGTAATCTTTGGGTAACTGTCGGGGAAATGAAGATAAAGTCTATTATGTTAAGCTAGGATGATGTATAGGGGATGATTTTAAAGTCTTTTATTTAGACTAGAATTATTTGTTTAGGGTAATCTTTGGGTAACTGTCAGGGAAATGAAGATAAAGTCTATTATGTTAAGCTAGGATGATGTATAGGGGATGATTTTAAAGTCTTTTATTTAGACTAGGATTATTTGTTTAGGGTAATCTTTGGGTAACTGTCGGGGAAATGAAGACAAAGTCTGTTATGTTAAGCTAGGATGATGTATAGGGGATGATTTTAAAGTCTTTTATTTAGACTAGGATCATCTATAGGGGAATACAGGGGGTGAGTCTGAACTAAAAAAATCAAGTGTTGAGCAGGGATGATTTATGGGGATTTATTATGTTTGGTTAGAATCGTCTATAAAGGATGAATATATAACCTATTATATTATTTTAGGATAAGGTGATCTATAGGATGAAAATAAGGCTTGTTATTTTAGGATAGGGATGGATATGAAGTCAATTACTTTACGGTAGGATACTCTAATGGGATGAATATAAAAAATTATTTTAGGATATGATCATCTATAGCAATTATAGGAGTTGAATATAAAGCCTATTATTTTACAATAGGATCATCTATAGGCAGCTGTAATGGATGAGTGTGAAGTTTTATGTTAGTCAAGAATGATCAATAGAGGAATGTTATAAAGCCTATTATGTTTGGCTAGAATTGTGTTTAGGGCTATTTAGGCAATGAATATAATGTGATGTTAGTAGCCTAGAAGAGAAGAAATTGGCAATAGATTATACTAAAATGAAGAAATAGGCTAACGAGATAGGAGCAAATGCAGAAGAATTCTAAATACGGGATGTCATAATAGGACTATTAAGTTAATTTAAGTATAGCAATCGAGAAATAGATATCAGAATGAGGAAATAGGCATAAATATGTAAGGGTTCTAATGCAGATATATGTCATAATAGTACTATTATGTATAGGAATAGAGTAATAGATATATCAGAAAGAGGAAATAGGCTACAGAGATAGTCTTAATTATATGAAGATTCTCATCATCATTTTATTATTTCCAAAGCATAAAAATCATTGAAAGTTACATAATATAATAGCATCTGTAGAAGAACTTAATAATAACATTTGTAGAAGAACTTGATTATAATTATGACAATAATAGATTATTATAATATAGTGTTTAATATAACATCCATAGAAGTACTTAATTATTTTACAATTAAAATGAAATAGGTGAAATAAGTACAATTACATGGAAATAACAAGATACCGAAGGGAACAAAGTTCCCGCAAGGAGGTACCTTAGGTAGAATAAGAAAAATGGAATAGTAATATGAAGATTTTAAATGCAGATTAGGACTATTAAGTATATCAACAGGGAAATAAATATATCAGAATGAGGAAATAGGCTACTGAGATAGGCACAGATGTATAAGGATTGCAAATGTAGATGTATATTATAATAGAACTATTGAGTTTATGAGTTGGGAAACAGATTTATCAGAATGAAGAAATAGGCTACTGAAATAGGCACAAATATGTAAGGGTTCTAAATTCAGATAGATGTCACAATAAGACTATTATATATAGGACAGTCGCTGTATCAGAATGAGAACCAGCTATTCAGATGAAGACAAATATGGCAGTATTCTAAAGAGTAGAGAAGTGGAGCAGCTGAATTTAGATTTTTGAGTGTAATTGAAATCACAATTAACTTTCAGTGAGTGAGATTTAAATAGATTTAAATAGAGAAGTTTCAAATGTTTTCTATTGCTGTAGTTGTATTTAGGAAGAACAGCAGTGCTATTGTGACTTGATAACTGCAATTATAGCAATTCCTAATTACATACACTATATATGGAATTCAGTATTGATCCAAAAATTCAATAAAATTCAACACCGGTTTGTGCAAGATTTGCAGGTTACCAGGCCCGCCGGAACGAATTTTCATCAGGGAGTGCAGATTTTCTCTAGATAAAAGCAGTAGCATCATTTCACATTTTTCTTTGGGGCAAGATAATTGTTTGCAAATTTTTGGCTAATTTTAGCAAATTTTTGGCGATTTTTTTGCAAATGTTGGCAATTTTGGACCAATTTTAGCAATTTTTGGGCCAGTTTTAGCAAATTTTGGCAATTTTTTGACAAATTTTAGCTGAAAGGGGGTGCAGAGAGGGTGCAGCCCATCTTCTTTCCAGGGGGTGCACTGCACCCTTACATTTTTCCAGGGGGTGCAGCTGCACCCCCACTTGCGGCGGGCCTGCAGGTTACCAATGATGATGCCTCCAAGATATTATTATTATTATTATTATTATTATTATTATTATTATTATTATTGTTAATTAGGTAAATTTAATAATGCCGGGATAGGGCATAGGCCAAACTGATGGGCACTTTTAACCCATAATATTAATACAGGAGAGTTCCTACTAAGCCACTTGAAACTCTATTATTATTATTATTATTAAAAAATCGTACTTTAGAGCGCGGAATGGATAGATGAATGAATATTTTTATTCATAAAGATTAAAATACTAACAACAAAAATATTATAGTGCTGGTAGTAATAGTAATAGTAGTATTAGTAATAGTTGCAGTAGAAATAAAACTACTAACAATAAAAATTCTAAATTAATAATAATAATAATAACTTGAGCTTTAAGAGGTTTAGTAGGATCTCTCCTGTGTTAAATAAAACCAGTCACTTATAATTTCAAGATGAAATTATAAGTGCACTTTAAAAGTGCTGCATTTCGTGCTTAAAATACAGTATATTTGCATAGTATATTCAATAAAATAAGCTTTAAGCATTTTTTTAGCATTGAATATGCAATATCTTGGAGGTGTTTGCATTCATATCTGCAAATATATACCAAATATTATAATTTTTTGGAGGTTGTGTGTAAGAGAAAATCAACACTGAATTCCATCTGTAGTCAATTCTTGCCAGATATTGAAAATAACACCTTTGAGCATTGCCATGATAATGCTACAATATAGGATTTTGAATGCAGATATATGTCTGATAGCACTGTTGAGTATAGAGATAAGGCAACACATATTAAACATTGATAAACAAAGGCTATTATGATGGTTAAAATATAGAAGGATTCTGAGTGCAATAGATGTCATGATAGGACTATTGAATGAAAGAATAGGCCAATAGCTATTATATCAGAATGAGGTGTTAGCCTAAGTAGATAGGTGCAAGTATTGAAAGATTTTAATACCGGCTGACATCATAATAGAACTTAAGAGTGGAGAAATAAGGTAATAGTTTACAGTATATCTTAATGAAGAAATAGGTGTAGACATGGGAGGACAATTAAATAAATGAATAGGGAACTAGATATTTCAGGATGAGAAAATAGGCTCATGAAATGGACATGAATATTCATGGATTCTAAATGTAGATAGTGTAATAGAACTATTAAATATAGAGATAGTTATTGCAGAATAATGAAACAGGCTTGTGCAATAGGCTTAAGTATACAAGGATTCTAAAGGCAGATAGATATATTAGGACTATTAAGTATAGAAATAGATACCTATGAATGAGGAACTAAGCTACTGAGATTGGCATACATAATTACTTATTTAATTAAGATTATTAAATGCAGTTAGATGTTATAATAGGACTATTAAATATGTGAATAGGGAAATATTTAAGAATGAGAAAATGGGCTATTAAGATAGTCATAAATATGCAAAAATTCTAATTGCAGATATCATATTAGAACTATTAAGTATAGATATAGGGTAATAGTCAGGAAGAGGAAATAGGCTACTGAGATAGTCACAGATGTATAAGAATTGTGAATGCGGATGTATATTATAATAGTAATGGAACTATTAGGCCTAAGTATGTGAATAGGGAATTAAATATATCAGAATTCGGAAATAGGATTATGATGTGATCACAAATATAGAAGTACCAGTATTCTAAATACATATAGATTATTATAACAGAACTATTGAGTTTTGAGATGAGGAAATTATTAATATATCAGAGTGAGATAGGCATAACTATATTAGGATTCTATATGCAGATATATATTATAATAGGAATATTCAGTATAACAATAGAGAAGTAGATATACGAGGTTATACTGTAGGCTACTGAGATAGGGAGAAATATGGGAGTATTCTTATAGTGCATATTGATATATTAGGGCTTTTGAATAGAGGGAAAGCAAGCATGTGTTAGTTAAATTGACAAAATCAATATGTTATTGGGATAGTTGCAGATATTAGGCGGTTTTAAGTGCAGGTTGATATAATAGGATTATCAAAAAGGGCAATATGAAATAGCTAGTTAAATAGGAATAGATTGATGGCTTTGGCAGAATCGGTATGGGAAATAGGTTTTTGAGATTGGTGCTAATATAGAAGGAATTTCATGCAGGTATATTTCATGATGGGAGTATTAAGTGAAGAGACAGGGCAATAGATCATATCAGAATGAGGAAATAGGCTAATGAGATAGGCATAAATATGGGAGGATGCTAAATGCATATTGATGTGATTATTGAAATTGGGTGATAGAGATTATTTTGCAATGAGGAAATAGGGTATTAAGATAAGAACAAATATAGAATTCTAAATCCAGATAGAAGTCATAGTAGGGCAATAGCTAATGTTATAATGAAGAAATTGGGTATTTGTTAGCCTGATAGGTACAAATATAGAAGGAGTCTAAATACAGATTGATGTAAGTATACTACTAATGGTTATATTTATAGGGCAAAGTATAATGTCAGAATGAGGATATAGGCTATAGAGATCGGTACAGATATAGAAGAATTCTAAATGTTGATAGATTTTATACTATTAATATGGAAATAGGTAGACAGGCTATTGAGATGGGGTCAAATATCAAAAGAGTCTAAATGCAGATAGATGTCATAATATGACTGTTGAGCATAGGAATAGGTGATTGATATAATATCAGGATGATAAATAGGCAATTGAGATAGGTACAAATATAGGAGGGTTCTAAATGCAGATTGATGTAATAGGACTGTAAGTGACTGGATAGGGTAATAGATTATATTAGAAAGAAGAAACAGGCTATTATTGATATAGCTGCAAATGTAGGATTTTAAATGCAGATGTAGATAGTACGACTTTTTGAGTATAGGAATAGGGCAAGAGATATGATATCAGGAAGTGGTAATAAGCTGTTGAGATAGTTACAAATGTTGACAAACATCAGACAAAATGGCTAGCAAGAGAAATCAAAAGGAAAATTAAGAGGGACAAAGTAATCTGGATCCACGGGGAATACAAGGAAATACATGCACATTTTAGTGCTAAAATAGGAGGGAAGCCTACAAAGAAATTAAACTTCTCTATAGAGAATATGAAACAAAAATTGCCACAGTCAAAGATAAATCTGGAAAAAACTAGTAAATAAAGAAGGCATACAAAACAGATGGAACACTTTGAAGAACTTTATAATGGGAATATAGTAGTAGAGAAAGAAATTTTGAAATATATCCCAAGCATGAATGAAGTAAATATCACAGAACTTCATGAAAGAGGAAATAGACAAAGTAATAAAAGAACTGAAAGCTCCAGGAATAGATGGAATGACAACAGAAATGCTGAAAGGAGGTGGTCAAAAGGAACTACATAAATTAACATTCCGGTACTTAACAGGGGAAATACCTGAGGATTGGTGTAAAGGGATAATAATACCAGTCTACAAACAAAAAGGAGGTGAGACAGATTGTAATAATTATAGAGGTATAACACTGGAAAAGTATATACTAAAATGATCCAACAAATATTGAAACATCATTAACAAGTGATAGGAGAAGAGCAAGCTGGTTTTAGAGCTGGAAGAAGCACAATAGATCACTATTCACAGTAAGGCAACTGACAGAAAATGAATTTCATAGACTAAACAGGCTTTTGTCTCAGTTTGGCATGAGGATGGGTCTCTGGCTAGCCATGAGAAACCTGGGGATGGAAGAAAAAGTTATAAGATTAATAAAAATAATATATGAAAAAGAAGAAAGCACAGTGAAGATTGATTATGAACTAACAGAATGGATAAAGACTAAAATTGGTACAAGACAAGGTTGCATCCCATCACAAACATTGTTCATAATTGTACTGGAGTGCATCTTTAAAATCACACTTGGAAAAATCAAAGCAGGAGCTTTATGTGCTGGAGAAAAACTGATTAACCTCAAATTTGCTGATGACATTAATCGCAGAGAGAATTCAAGATCTGCAGGAGTCGACAGATGCTGTAAGTAATACAAGCAAACAATTTGGATTACAGATAAATGAAACAAAGACAAAGGCGATGAAAATAACGACAGGAAATACACAACTCCTGAATATCAAATACTATATGGCTCCGGACATGGACAATAAAAAAGGAAAATGAAAATAGGTTAATGGTTGCAGAAATGTGCTGTTTGGGACAAATACTGTGGTTGAGCGGATTGCAGACAACGGATTGGGCTAAAAGAGAACATTGTAGAAAGGTTTAGAAGAAGAAGATTGTCATGGTTTGGACATATGTGCAGAATGGAATACAACCGATGGCCATACAAAGCTCTACACAAAGATACAGGGAAAGAGAAGAAAAGGAAGACCAAATAAACGGTGGATTGACAACATCAAGGAAGACCTCAACTCAAGCAAATCAGCACCGCAGAATCTGAAAGACAAGCCAAGGAAAGAAAACATTGGAAACATTTCCTATCTAGCTATTGCCGCTATTAGCTGGCAGAGGGCTGAGCTGATGATGATGATGATGTCGGTGGTGATTACAAATATGGACGAATTCTAAATGCCGATAGATGTCATATTAGAACAACTGAGTATAAAAATAGTGCAATAGATATATTAGTATTGGCATATTAACAGCAGTTATCTGTGCGAGTGCTAATTACACTTTTAATAGTGGAAACTATTTGGCTGTGAGATCAACTCAGAAAGCAGGACTACAATCGGTGTTACAGGAGATAAACTTATACCATCCAACCAATGTGTTCAATGCAATTTAATCAACAAAATACTACTGGCAAGTATATAAAGTGTTCTGATTTCAGAATTTTCTAAAAGCTCTGACAATTTTTTGCATGGTTTTGAATCATATGTATGGTAATGACAGGTATTAGGCCCTTGTATTTACCTCTCACTCTTAAAGCAGTGTCCTCTCTGTAACTGCATCTCCCAGCCATTGTCATTGAAATGACATGGATTTTTGCTTGGCAATGAACAAGTTGCCATGGATGCTGTAGAACTTCTTTAGTTAGCTAGTGCTGAAAAACTTGCTAGATATTGCATTGAGTCATAATATGCATTGATCATTGTGTTTTTACTTTAGACAATGGAGTCTTTCGATCTTGAACCACTTGAATGGAGATTTGAAATACGAACGGAAGCTTTGAAGAAGACTCCATTTTGATTAATTTTGCTTCTGTTTAGCAGCTGTTTGATGATTGTTGGAAAAGTTATTCATCTGTTGTAGACAACATTGTTTGAATATACCATAAGGGGCTGTCCATTAATTATGTCAACAATTTTTAACCCTCTCCCCTTGTCAACAACTGTCAACTTTCACTTGCCCCCCTATAATTACATCAAAAACTTTTAACCCTCCCTAAGATCAATGGCAGGTCCCAATAACAAGGTTATTATTTTTTGCAGTGATGACCATTTTTTCCTATTTTGCTCCTCGAGTGTCAAAATGTGGCGGTGATGACCTTTTTGCCATGCTTTTTTCCATTGTAATAAGTAGTATTCCATGAATTTCCTATTTTTGATTATTTGTAAAAAGTGAAATTGTTGACGTCAACTTCTCTTGACCCCCCTCCCCCTGTGAACAACTGTCAAACTTTTTCAAACCCCTCCCCCTAAATTGTTGACGTAATTAATGGACAGCCCCTAAGTTATGATATGCATTCTGTATAATGGTTTGGTTATCTATGCAAATTCTGTGTTAATTAAGCAGCATCACAGTGTGGGAGAGTAAACTCCCTTAGCTGGACAGAGCAATGGGTAAATCCCACCTTCTTCATCCTGCTTATAATAATGCTTAATAGGTTTAGTTTTGGTGGCCGGATCGCCAGTGGCATAGCAAGGGGGGAAGAGGGGCAAAGCGCCCCAGGCGGCACTTGCCCTAGGGGTGGCATTTTCGAGATTTCCTAATTTTTTATAATTATTAGGGGTTTTTTGCTTGTCAGACATTTTTAGAGGCTCGATAATGTTGTTTTTTGCTTGTCAGACTTTTTTAAAGACTTGATTGGTAAGGTTTTTTCCAGAAAGTATTGAAAAATTTTCCGCCGCAAAAAGGCGGCACTTTTTATTTTTGCCCCAGCTAGGCTGCACTTTGCCTAGCTACGCCACTGCGGCTTGCAACATCATCTGTGATGCAATTTACAATAATGTGTATGTTTGCATTAAAATAATAGTTTATGATGAATCTAGTAATGATGGCCCATTGGCCAGCTGTGTGAATTCTGAATTCTCTGGGTGCTTACAGACCTGGAAAACCTGGAAAACTCATGGATTTTGGCAATTCTGGGAAAGTCATGGAAAAAACTCAGGGAATTCGCAAGGCTTATCCATATAAGTCCCAACATTAGGCAAATCCAGCCTTGCAACTAACTGAATGTGAGATTACAATCTTACAGACGCCTGATAAACACTTTTGAAGAAAAAATAAAAAAAAAGTGCATGTAATGTAAATAGGGGTCACCATTTAGGCAGCCTAAGCTAAGTAGGCTTAATCAGTGTTTCTGTTACAAACATCTATAATTTCTGTAATGTGTTCCTAGAAAGTATGTTGCTTGCAGCTGCAATTTTTGTGCAATGTGTTTTGAGCCATACTGACAACATGCTATGAGCTATTGTAATTTATAATTTGTAATGTGTCCACGCAGTCACTGTATTAGTTGCCACATAAATCTCTACGTTGTATAATAATATAATGTCAGTCATTTGCAGTAGAATGGTTGGGTGACACTGCATATGGCGTGGTTGGAGCCATTTGCATTTACATGCTCAAAATAACAAATCAGTTGCATTTCATTTTTCATGTCCCACAGTTTATGACGACTAATGCATCTGGAAACGTTTTGGAAATTGTCTGGAAAACTCAGTGAATCTTAAAATGTCAAGTCTGTAAGCACCCTGAAACGCAATATAATTGAAATCTGCATTGTATCTGTTAATACTGAATGTATTGCTTCTTATAACTGATGTATCATTTAATTATTTTTTACACTGCACCAAAATCATTTCAAATGCACAACTGAAGTGTATACATTGAATCAATTTGGTCAATTTAATTGCTGTCAATAATTATTATGTTGATTCTGTACTTGTATTGTCATAGGGCAGGGGTCGGCAACCTTTTGAGACGGAAGAGCCAAAAGTTATAATTTTACAAGATTTCTCAGTTTTTAAAGAGCCACTAAAATTGTAGTTTCAATATAATGGTATTTGATTAGGATTAGGACCAGTAGGTCATTAGGATCATTAGGTATATAAATTTGAATTATGGTTTAAGATAAATGGCTTTAAATATGAAATAATATTTATTCATATAAAAATTTAAACCTTACATAAATGATTTTAATGGATCGCTACAATAGTAATAGTAAATAGTTACTTCAATGTGAGCTACCAGCTGCACAACTACATTTCAACAGTGTTTTAATTTGACTACCGGTGTAGCATATTATAATGACTCCCATATAATAATAGCTCCCCCTCATTATATATATATATATAATAAGGACTCCCCCTCATTATTATATATATAATATATATATATATATATATATATATATATATATAATAACTCTCTCCATATTATAATAACTCCCCAAAAGAAGTAGGCCTAAAAATTGAAAAACTAACCCCAATTTATAAAAATGTCTCTAAAACGGTTATATGAAATTATAGGCCCATTTCAAATCTCCCAGTTTTCCTAAAATTCCTGAAAGGGCAATGCTTACCAGAATGTTAAACTACTTGGATGCATTTAATATGCTATCCACAGATCAATATGGTTTTAGCCCCATTTCTACACTTAAATGCCAATAATGAATTTAATTGATACCAAAACAACAAATTTTTAATCCCACAAGCACACTATTGGAACAATCCTCGATATAAAAAAGCTTTTGTTTTTCTAGACCATGGTATCTCAGCTGGCTTCTGAAAAAACTAAGGGAGTTATTATAACATAAAGAGTTATTATAATATATATATATAATAATAATGATGGGGGAGTCATTATTATATGTATAGTAATGAGGGGAGAGTTATTATTATGTGGGAGTCATTATAGTATGCTATACCGGCAATGTATTTATTATAAGGACGCTTTATCATCCTCTCTCCTTTCTACATTCATGGTTTTATCCTGTTTGCAATATTTCTTTGAGTTTTGAAAGTAAAATATTAGAATTATTATTTTTGCGCATGGAACTGGAAGAGCTACGACATGACCTCAAAAGAGCCGCATGCGGTTCGCGAGCCGTAGGTTGCCGACCCGGCGACCCCTGTCATAGGGGTATCTACATTTCAAAGATTTTGCTTGTATGTTAGTTCTCTTGGATGTTAAGAGTAATCGTGATTTTTAAAAAAGATCTGATCATGGTTTAAAAAAAGATGAAATCATGATTTTTAAAAAGATGCAATCATGATTTTAAAAGAGATGCAATCATGATCAAAAAGATGCACATCTATAACAGCTTTGCTCTATTGATATTTTTAAGAATGAGATTCAACTGTGCCCATTGGCATGACCTGGTATAAAATGTGGGGACCAATCCCTTTAGGTCTACATTCTTCCTTTTCTGTGGTAGCCTAAACAAGTGGGGGCTTGAGCCTGGAGGCACAATGGAAGTTTATGCCTAGATACTGGGGTTGTCAATTTTTAAATGGCAGTATGTAATACCGTGGGGTAATTTTCCCTGAAGTTTTTGGTCCCCCGAATTTGGGGATTAAAGTAATAGTATTGTTAATCCTGTCATTACCATTGGGGTGGGATAGAACAATTTGTTAAAGTATGCTCGCCCTTGAAAACTAGTGATGACCTTTTTAAAGCAGTGTTTGAAATTTAGCCAGCACATGGAGGGTAAGTGATGCTAATTGTTGGGTGGGGCTGTCCCTCCTCCCCTGATGTGACGAGTTTCTAGTCACACGGCAGAGGAAGAGTGCGTGCACTGCTTCTGGGTTTAAGTGGGATCTCTGGTGTTAATTGGTAAATTAATAGACCCTTTTAGTTTCGATGCTACTAGTATAAAGTGTTAGAGAATTGGTTTAGGCAGATTCAATGGTTGATTTTAGCAAGGCGCTGTGGTTAAATCTCACCCGAATTTTTTTACTACACAGGTGCCAGTAATTATTCGCTTGAGGTTGAATGGACTGTGGTCGTCATAATCATCGTAGCCGGGTTTTTTAGTTTGCCAGACATTTGTGACCGTCCTATGATTATTGTGGTGGTCCAACCTTGGATGTTTATCTTGGAATTAGCGGGATTATATACCAACAGCATGTGCTACAGAGACTGGTCATTGGCCACAGGGGTACTGTTAGGTCTCTCATTTCTCGTTCCAAATTGAAGGAGACTCTAGTTCCAGCGGAATCCCGGTTGAATTAAGAGCATGACTTTCATAGATTTGCTTAATTTCCCTAGCTGAAAAGCAGTTTGCTGCGTCGTCTGTTTTTCTGGTTTGTCCTGCGCATGACGGTCAGATGGGGTTTCTCGTAAAGCTGGTTTTTCTGGGACTGATGTTTTGGTTATTTCCATCTGACCTGGTTTTGTAAAGTGACATATCACTTTGTTAAATATTTAGTTTCCATCTAATGTTTTGGTTTTCCATATTTGATTATATTTCTTCTCATCACGCTCAAAAATGAAATGATTTCTAACCGTCTCTGAAACTTTCTGCAAGGAACAACGTTCTATATTTTCGGGGTGGGAAGTAAAATACTTTCTGTCGTTTTTCACCGTTATTACATACAACAACGTTTTACTACTCTGGGATGAGGGTGCAGTTTCTGCCGTGTCACGTGTGGTTCTGATGGCCAGCAGACCATAGCGCCCTACCGGTAGCCTCGGTAGGCCCGGCCTTGCGTTCTGCGGGGCCCCGGGCGAGGGGTTCTGCGGGGCCCCAGCGAGGGTATCCGGCGCCCGGCGGGGTGTACTGTACTGCCCCTCCCCCTGCTTGGCTTGCGCGGGGCCCTTAGAGGTGCGGGGCCCTGGGCACAGGCCCGGTTTGCCCAGGCTTAAGGCCGGCCCTGCCTCCCGGCATCTTGTCTGTAGGCCTAGAGTCGGATGATTGATTGGGAGGGGTTCCTCTTTATCGCTGTGTTGTCTTCTTTCAACTGTCCGCTGCAGTTGCTTCCTATTATGCCTTTTGGAAATGGATCACTTGAACCCGTACTCTGTAAAGCCACCGGTTTCCGCTTATCCTCGGATCGACAGACAGACTAACGCTGTTTACACAACACTTAGTCGAGGATCGTTCAAAATGCTCAACGCACGGCAGCGAAGTCAGCGTCTGATATATTTGCCAAAAATAACCGATAGGCCTAGGCTTACGTTGTGCGGAGGGTCTCGCAGAGTGATATTTGCTATTTCAGCGACAGACCGGTGGGGAGGGGAAGTCTAATATTGTTTCATTATGATTATGCTAAATTAGCTAATGAAATAGGTTAATAAAAGCATAAATTTCGTCTCACCCCGCTTTCAAATAGGCCTGCCACTCTGGGTTCTCTGGCGCAGATTGAGGATGAGCATTACGAAGCGATGATGGAAAAACAGTTCGACGAATCCTTCAATATCCTATATTTTACTCGACGCACATAATCACAAACCGCTAAAAACTGAAGCAGAGACATTTGTCAAGGTCAATTCTTGCCGCGAGACGGATCGTATACATGCTGTGTGTGGGGGAGGGGCGAGGGGAGGACATGCTGCTTGTTTACCAATGATTTTGTGATTGGATGTGAGGGGGGCAGATGCTGCCGGCAGCACGAGGTCCAAGAACCATCCAACTAAGGCCGGCCGCTGGGCGCAGGATTGTTCCGAAAAGCAGAATACCAGATAGGCCTAAGTTTGGAGGGAGACTGGGGAAGGAGAAGGGCCGGAAAAGTAATTAACTGGAGTGGGAGAGAAGGGGTGATGAGAGGAGTGCAACCTCTGCCCCCCACCGACAGCTTTATCCCGTAATCCACTAAGTAATTCTTGTAGGGTTGGCAGTCAGCGAGCTGATAAATGGATGCGAAAATAAAGGTCAACTTGAGCTCGCGCATATTGCTATGCTATGCTATTATTTGACTCCAATGAATATTTTAATAGCGAGCAGTGATTACTATTCATCGATGCCATAAAATGCATCATTAGGCCTAAATAAAATGAGTAGGCCCCTAAGCCTAATTAAATGAATCTTTTCGATAAAACTACCTCTCAAGTAAAAAAGTAGGCCTAATGCAATGCAATAAGGCGTCTATTATGATGCCTTCTCTTCATCGCGGTGATTAGGGGCCTACTCTAGGTCTTCAGGTGCTAAAGAGAGACGACTATTTGTCATTCAAGCATAGTCTCATCTCGCGTGGCGCTTTAGAAGTTTTGCTTCTTCTTGTTCTGCCGCTATTGATTTTATAACGGGCGGCTGCTAACGCAGGCCGTAGACGGCGTCCGCCGTGATGGATGGGAGCCAGAGGCCGGGCGGGGAGCGATCTCCTCCGCCGCTGGGGCTGCGGTCGGCGGCCGGGCGGGCGGCGGCGGCGGCGGCGTCTACCGTTGGTCGAACGCACTCCGACCGGAGCGACGCTTCGAAATGGTGGTAAGCGGTTCTCGTTGTTAGCGTTATTGCTAGAATAGGTTGACTGTCATTCCCGGTCACGTTAATTCTGTTCTTGCAGCGATCCTTTCCACGTGTTTTGTCAGATGTCGTGTCACTCCTAGTGCCGTGGTTTATTTTTGAGGGTTTGGGTGGGAGGGTAGCCCCTCAGGGTGGGTGCTAATAACGATCCAGAGGTGAGTTGTGATCATGTGTCCAAAAATGATAGTACCGGTATCCACTTAACAGACCTGTGTTTACACGAGGGGTTATCATTTTCCTAGAGCTGATTGCTGAGGGTTGAAGGCCGGAGGATGGAGGGCAAAACTCTGTCTACTGGGGTGTTAAATGTCAATTGGAAGTATTGGTGATACAAGAGGAAATAGAGGAGATGGAAGCAGGCATAATACTAAGTGTCTAAATACTATGGTACAGGACAGTTTAGTCTGGTATTTTTGGCCATCAGAATTGCGTAACTTGTTTGCTAAAGCATCTAAACGCTTTGATTGTTACTACTTCTTCTTCTTGTGCTATGTTTTGCTAAGTCAGTGACCATGAATTTCCACTCTGCTCTGTTTCTGTGTTTTTATTGTTTACTGTTATTATAAAGGAAATATTCCCCTAATAGAATTCCAGCTGTTAAAGCCAGATGTTTATGATTTTGATTTGTGGAGACCAATGTCTGTGGCTCAATACCATGTGGTTAGTCAGGGCCCCTTGCCCAGAAAGGATGCAGTACAGGTCCACCAGCATATGAAGTAGCAGGGCCTGAAAGAAAACCAATGAGTGATGCATTAGTAGGCATATCAGTTACTCTCACTTGATTTTTGGTGCAAAACTTGAAGTTTCAACAGTGAAATTAAATGAATTTGATTAATTTTGGTCAAGAGAACAACTACATTTAACATGTTCAAATCAGAATGTTGACTTCTGCATACTTACGTCTCAATCAGTACATGCTTTTGGTTTGATGTGGTGCAGAGAAAATTTGATGGATTGCTTCCTGGTTCTAGAATAATCTTGACATTTAGAGTTTCTTCTGGGACAGAGCTGTTGATAGACATTTTGGCATTTGAGAGTTCGTAGAGTAAAAAGGCCTTCACACGTTGAGAGTAATTGTGTGATTTTATTGGGAATCTGTAATGTGGGCTTACAAAGATTTATGATTGGTCATTCAGTCTTGTAGTGGATGACTTGTCAACCCTATATAGACATTTTTTATATCCTGGAAAAACAGGAGTGACATTAGGAGAGTGGTTTCAGAGTGCTTTCGTGACAGATTCTTGGCAAATGTAACTTCTTTCAAGGCATTGTATGGGTTTGAATGGTGACATTATCTGTGAAAATTACGTCTGACAGTGTGACAAGAGGCATCAGATTGTTAACTCTGGTTGATGAGAACCACTTATTTATTGCAACTAAACAGTGACATAGATGTAACATTAACCAAGTTTTATTGTATATTTTGTTATATTTGCTTGATTTAAAAAAAAAACTACATGTGGTCATATTTGCACTGTTCTCTCGATATCACAGGTTTTGTGACTTCAGTTACTTTCAGCACAATTATTAATACAGCTTTTGTTAAATGTCTACTGCACTTTATGTAATGCATTCTGGCGGTTTCAGTGACCAAACTGGAAAGATTTGCTTCTGTGCTCATAGTTAAACAGTGAATGGATCCAATTGGAAGTAATCGATTTGATCAACGATGGATCTGGTCTTGGATTTGGTATCATTGGTGGGAAAAGCACTGGTGTTGTCATCAAAACTATACTTCCAGGAGGAGTGTCCGACAGAGTAGGTCATTGTTGAATACTTAAACTTGTTTTATTGTCAAATCTACTTACGTAATCTCTTTCGATCTGTATCTTCCGAATGCAGTAAAATTTCTTTACCAGAAGTTTTGTTGATGTTTCTAGATGATGTTGGAAGATTATTTCAGAGATACACTGGTAAAATCTGTGGCTTCTCTTTTTCCAGGATGGTCGGCTAAAGAGTGGAGATCACATAATCCAGATCGGTGATGTTGGTGTCCGTGGTCTGACGTCAGAGCAGGTGGCGCTGATCCTCCGCCAATGTGGTGTCCTCGTTCACATGATTGTTGCTCGGGTGGCAGAGGAAACGACGCAGTTGGCACAACCGTTTGCACCCGTTATCCGGATGAGCGAAATGGACGTGGAGCTCGACCGACTGAACAAACTGATGACTGAGCCACGGGGCTTTCCAGAGGTTGGAAAGGGGTTTTTCAAAATACATGTTGTACCCAGGGAGGAGGAGGAGGGAGAAGGCTGGAAATGAGTTCCTCATGGAATCCCAGCTTCACTGGCTCACAATTCACAGACTCATTTAATGCAGACATTTTCTTTTTACTCTGAAATCCATGATTCACATCACGCCAACTTACATTAATTTGTGGCTGAATCTTCTCCAGGGCACCAGCTCTCTCTCTCTCTCTCTCTCTCTGTCTCTCTCTCTCTGTCTCTGTCTCTCTCTGTCTCTCTCTCTCTCTCTCTCTCTCTCTCTCTTTCTCTCCTCTGCTCCCAAAACCTCGAGATCATCTCACACAAGAACATCTTTTGGTTCCATTTTCTGCATCAATTCTGCTGACATGCAATGATCCTCCATCATCTGTGAAACCAAGTACCTCTTTGCCATCCTTTAAGAAAATTCTGAAGATCTGGTTTTGAAATCATAAAACGTGAATATTTCTTTAATTTCTTTTCAGAAAATTCTTCTTTTCTGTAAATATATATCATGCCCTTGCTCCTGTTATTAAGTGCTGATGTGATGCATAATGAAGTGTGAATTTAATAATATTTAATAGCAATAATACATATTAATATCAGTTAAGTATTGATCTTATTGGTCATAGTATTTAGTGGCCTTATTGTATTTTTAAATGTCATTTTATAGGTTATGTCTTTGTGTTTCTAGGCCATGCTAATGTCAACAACTGCCAATGGTGAAGCGGTAGCAATTAAAGAGGACATGTCAAATTGTTTAACCCAGTCGTTTGACCCAGATCCAGTTGAACCTGACCCAGATACTTTCGAAATCGAGCTGACCAAGGATTTGAATGGATTGGGGATTACCATCTCAGGATACACCGATCCTTCAGGTGGGCAAGAAGATTTTTAGATGCTCAGCTTGAGTGATGTGATTGTATTGAATTTATGTAGCACCTCTAGAAGCCAAGGCATCAATTACAAGCCTATTAATGGCCTTGGTCTTGTTTGAAATTATTATGTTTCTTGAATATTCTTTAATGTGCATTATTCAGTCTTGTGCTGCTTTCCAGCCGTAATTTGAAGTGGAACCAAGATGATGTTATAGTTGTCTTTGTGATTGTATTACGCTATGCTGGCCAAGCTTTGGTTCTAGGCTACAGTGTTTTGTATTTTGTAAAAGGTGTTTCATGAAGGCAACTAAATCGGGTTAACAGGTCAGAGTTAATCCTCTGCATTCTTTTGGAACCTTTATTACCAAACTATAAACTATTAATTAGCAATTACCTGCTATTATTGTTGTAAAGTTCCAGTAAAAATCTATCTATCAATCTAGCATAGTTTTGAACTGCTGGGCCATTTAGACATGGGGTGGGGAAGGAGCTGGCTTTGAGCCAGATGGGCCATACTGCACTACAGGGCCATTATGTCATGACATAGACACAAAGGCTTTTGATCCGGATTGAGGTCTGAGACCTTGGCACCATTTGTGTCAGTCATTGTGTCCATTGTGTGATTCCTGTCAATTGTCTCCATTGTTTCTTGTGTTCGACTGATTACTGTTCATTTGAATTCATGCCTCAGTCCATCAAAACTTGGCATTCTGAAATGGTTTGGTGATCATCCAAGCACTGTAGCATCATAAAGATCTGCTCTTCCATTATCATATTGGTTTCGACTGAATATGTTTTTGCCACGTCTTTGTGTGTGTGTGTGTGTTTGTTGTGTGTGTGTGTGTGTGTGTGTGTGTGCAGTGCTGAAACAATTCTGGCAGCTAGAATTCAGAGCCTCTTTGTCAAATGTTGAGTTTTTCTAAACTTTAAAAATTTATCTGAATTTAAAGTACACCATTGATGCCTTATCTCTGTTTTCTTTGCCATGTATGGCTGTTCAGTGATGTAACGTGATTATGTAGCATTCTGAAATGTAACATGAAATGGCCATTTTGTAAAGTAACATGACATATATGAATTACATGTATATTTGTTTTGATTTGAGGGAATACTTAGTTGCTATGATTGGTGCATCAGTCTTAAGTGATGGAGGCAATTAACTGTGAAGAAAGAACATCATTGCACTGTTATTATATTAATCTGTGGTGCTTAGTCTTACTATTAGATTTGTAGTTAAATATTTTGGATTTTCTGCAATTTTAAATGGAACAGCATTTTCACATCTTATAAGTGACCTACAATTTGTATGTCAAGAGAATGAGTAATTGCTGTTTCTTTTCACTTATTAATTATCAATAATTGCTACTTTGGTCACTTATTTGTTATTGAATTCACTTAAAATTTTATCTAATTTTTTCTGCAGTATTCTTCATTGTGTGTAATTCTATCGGCTGATCTTAGTTTTCTGATGCTGGACTTTTGTTGTCATAATAAATATCGCATATATGTGCTGGTCACAGAGGGTTGCTATGGTAGCGCCTAGTAACCTCTACTTTCCTCCACCATAGACACAGTTGTTATATTCTGTTGCTCAGTGGTAGAGTTTATGTGCTTCGACCATGTGACCTGACATTTTTCATCCTTTTTAAACAGGTTGCCTTGACCTTAACTGTCTAGTTTTCTAGAGTGACGGAAAATGTGTGCCTAATTTGATGCTGGGAAAATACAATAATTGACAGAATATGGAGCAATAAATTTTAAAAAATCATTGCAACCTGGTTGTGGTAACACGTGTGAGCCATTCATTGTTCTTAACCAAAGTCAGTCCCTGGGAATCATCATTCAGCCGCAGCCCAGCACCTTTCACTCGGTCAATCTGAATGAGTGTGTTGCCGTTGTAGCTTTTAACTTTTGTTGTGTAATATTTAAGAGGAGTTTAGTGATGCTGTGTCCTGTTTGTTTACAATTCATTGCCTTTTTTAAGCAGAGGTCTTTGCCACTGACACTGATGCCAAGTGGTGGACTGACGATTGTTTTTGTTTTTCCATTTGTCAGATGCTCGCCCTGATGTCTTTATAAGTGGAATTACGGAAGGCAGCGTGGCAGCGGATTGTCAACGACTTCAGATTGGTCATCGGATCATAGCGGTGAAGTTCACAATTATGCCCTGAATTATCTATTTGCTTATATATTATGTATACATACATTATAATATATATATATAATATATATATATTATAAATGTTTTTATTTCTACCATTTGCTCACTTAATGTAATTTGTTGATGAATCTTTGTGCTGTGACTGCACAATGTCCTAGGCATTATGATAGTTGCACTTTAGAAGTTTATTGATTGATTGACTTCCAAATTATAATAATGATAATAGTAACTGGATTGTAAGTTGTTTAATAGGATTTCTCCTGTGTTGAACACTTTTTCAATGCAATAGTTGGATGCTTGGTTATACGTTGTCTTGGCTTTCCAAAATGTCTGTCGTCATTCGATCAAGATGCTGTTTGTTTTCTGCCGATGACTTTCTCTTTTCACGCAGCAGTCAGTGCCTATGCCTTGTTATTAGCCTCTGCTGCATTACATCAAAGTTCAAGGTTTTGTCCAATCTCTCCAAAGACATATCTGTCTTATGTGCAACATTCAGTTAGACTTCATTTGCTCTTAGAACTGCTGTCTGAGATTGCCTGTTCAACGCAGAGACTATGTCTATGCACATGATTTGTATTCACTTTTGATCTCGCCGGAGCATTTGATAACCTTCAGGTTTCCAAATAATGTATTTGCTTATATGCGTTGCTGTTGGCAATATTTATTCTCTTCTTCCACCATGATAGCACCTTCTGGTGCAAATCAACCTTTTGGATGCAAGATACAAGATTCATGTAGTGTGTGTGTGTGTGTGTGTGTCTTTGTATATACGGTATGTTGTGTATATTCTGACTTAATAAGATTTTTTGAAGCAATAGTTTTGTTTTTTGCTTTGGAGCTTTTTCTGTTGTTTCATATTTTGCTTTTTTGACATTATATTGTGTTAGATTTATCCTAAAATATGAACTAATTTAGAATTTTTGAACTTCTTTGTCGATTTCCTTACTTGAGTTTCTCTTTAAGTCATTCTCTGTTTGTTAAAGCAGTTTTTGTTAAAATATTTGATTTGATTGTATTTGGTTTTTCTTTTGAAGGTTGACGATAGATCTCTGAATGGTTTTACATGCCACGAAGCCCTGGAACTCTTACGCAGAACTGGTCAAGTGGTGAGACTTAAGATCGCTGGGATGGTCCACTTCAATGAGAAGAACTTTGTCCCACTTCAACAGAAGCCTCGAAAGGGTGAATAACGTTAATAATAATAATAATAATAATATAATATAACAAGGTTTAAAGTGGTTCAGTAGGGACTGCCCTGTGTGAGAACCACTGTGATAATAATGATAGTCATAATGGTAGTTACTGGATTCAAAGTGGTTTAGTAGGATTTCTCCTGCGTTGAAAACCACTGTTACTCATACGCCCCTATATTCCAACTTCTGGTTGTCTGCTACAGCTGTTGTCTTTGATTCCTACTAAAAAAAGCAAACACAATTTGCAGTATACAATGCCAAAACAGTACACATGTTGAATCCAAGTTCTTGAAAATAGAAGAAATGAAATAAAGCTATAGAAACTACCTAAATGGCTTTTCCAAATATAACATTACATATATGGTTTTTGCATGTGTATTTATATATATATATATGTAGTTTTCACACAGGCTTAGTTAGCCTCCTAAATCACTTAAAATCACATTATTATTATTATTATTATTATTATTATTATTATTATTATTATTATTATTATTATTATTATTATTATTATTATTATTATTATTATTATAGCTTCAAATAGGTTGATACTTAGATATCAAATTGTTATAATTAATTAGTGTCTATTTCTGTCTGCAAAGCAAATAATCAAGCACATTAACTGCTGCTGTTACTGGATTTAGATATTGTCAAAATGTATAAGAGAAATCATGCTGCAAATCAATATAGACATGAAACATGCTTGATAACGACCATTTAGTTACTGCAGTACAAGGATTTCATGTTAATGGTCATTGTTAATCTTTGTGCTGAGAATTGTTGTAAATTTTGAATTTTTTAGTTAAACCGATCATTTTGAGTCCTGCAGATTCTGTGTTGTTCTGGCAGAAAAACTGTGGCAGGGATTATGAAATTGTGGTGAGTAGAATTCATGTTTTGGATTTTGATCTTTGCTTTGATTTTTATTTTGTGGTTGCAGTGATGATCATTGCAGAATATCGTAGGATAAATGCTCTGCAGAGCTGATGCAGTTGAGAATTACAAGTAATGTTTCTGGTAAGATTATCAAAAGACATGAAATTTTGAAGCAAATAAGTTGGATGTTAGCAAGTAAGCAGGATAGTCCTAGCTCTTATTCTTAGCACTGTGCCTTCCTTAAGCAGTCATATACCCATCTCTTGTTATATTTCATTTCATGATTTATTAATTATCGATATAAGTTTAAGATTGCACAGTATGTTTTATGATCATGTTAGTAAAATGTCATGTACTCCTTTGAATGTCACATTAATTGAGTTTGACTGTAGGTGTGATTGTTAAATTATAGTTTTCTTAGTCTACTTGGTTGTTGAGTCTGGTGTCTTTTAAACGTCTAGTATGCAGAACTGACGAAGTTCAAGGATGGAGGAGGCCTTGGAATCAGCCTCGAAGGAACGGTGGATCTGGAGAGCAACGAGGAGAAAAACCCACGTCATTTCATCGGGACAATTCTTCCCGAGGGACCGGTTGGACAGAACGGTCAGCTGAGGACCGGCGATGAACTACTCCAGGTACTGGAACTGGCGGCCCTCTTCTGTTGGCAGAGTGCAATAAGATGTCATCGCCTGCTCGTCCTCATAATGTACTTGGATATTGTGAGCAGTGTTTTAACAAATGACCATGAATTCATCTGCCTGGAGTTTAATTTCATGCTTGGTGACACTTTGATCCTAGAGTGGAAGAAGTGAACCCTTCTTAAGTGAAGGTCAATGGTTGTCATGGAAACAAATGAAATCTTCGTGGCAGAAATTAATCAATGTTTTCTTTTTGCACTGATTTTTTGCCCTTGATAACATGACACAGATGGGAAATGTGCATCGATGAAGTTGCTCTTCATGTGCAAGAAACAGACCTGGATTTCCTCAGAGTGTGCAGTAATTATTATACAAACCGACTTTTATAGTACAGTACACTTGAATAAAGTTCAAAGTCAAAAGCGCTTTACAGTCCAAATGATTTTTGAAAAAAGAATGTTTTGAGTTTCTGCAGGAACCGTTCAAAGTCAGTCTCTGTCGTAATGTCACCTTTTGAGACGTGCCATTCATTGGCTGATGCCCTGGGCATTATGATTACAGTGGCACCGTAGAAGTTCACTTTATTGATTGATGACAGCATTAGCTTTTCATCAGCCCGATTGTCATGATTGTCATGTTGATTGTGTTGATGCAGGTGAATGACACTCGACTGGCCGGATCGTCTCCTCTCGATGTTGTTAGAATTCTGAAGGACCTTCCGTCGCACATTTCGCTCATCTGCGCCCGGCGTCGCGTTCCGCTCAAAGCCGCATCGCAACAGACGAACGGAGCGACCGTGGCCGCCGCCGCAGCTGCCGCTTCGTCTCCCGACAGACTGGTGAAGGCGAAGTCGGAGCAGACGTTGCTCTGTCAGGAGCTTAATCCGCCAGAGGATTCACTGCTCAGCCACAAGTCCCGTTCCCTCGAGCCTCTTGGGATCGGTGGATTGGCGCTGTGGGGCAGTGACCCCCTGACCATTGAGCTGCAGAAGGAAGACAAAGGTCTTGGATTCAGCGTCATCGACTACCAGGTTTTATAGTACAGTCAATCCTTTGGACTATTTTCTTTGTCTTTGTAACGACTTTTTTGATGAACCTATTGTTGTCACAGCGTTTTCAACTTTGGGGTGAGCATGATGAGTGTAATGAACTAATTTCCGATTGAATGAGTGAGTGAGTGGGTGAGCAGGCAAGCAAAAGAGCAAATGAGTTATCAGTTTGACTCTTTGAGTGCATCTGCTGTTATAAATTGTTTAACAGGACCAGTTCAATCCAGACATCTCTATGGTCGTAATTCGCAGCCTGGTTCCAGGAGGTGTAGCCCAGATTGATGGAAGACTGGTTCCAGGAGATCGGCTTATCTCAGTAAACGAGATTTTGCTTGTCAATGCAACCCTCAGCCAAGCGGTTGATGCTCTGAAAGGTGCACCAAAGGGTGTGGTGAGGATCGGGATTCTGAAACCTCTGCCAATCCCGGAACAGGATGAACCTGCCAGCAAAGATACGGTAACTGCCTTCCATCCTTGTATTGGCAATGAGTATATGCCCTGTCAAACTTGCACCAGTTGTTTATTCATTCATTCTTCTATTGAGGAGTTTGAGATAGAAATAAACTAGTTGCTGAAGATCACAAATCATGAGTCATTTGATGTTATGCGACTTCAGAGAGGGGGTGACTACAACTGTGGACAAATGTATTTCCAGTGTGCAAAAGAGCAGTAAATTTCTAAAAATGTCTTTAATATTTTCATGTGTTAGACAGTAATGGAGTTGTTGTGGCTATGTGATGGTTCAGTTCGTGCAACTGGTTTTGAATTTAGATGGATTTTGTATGTTTAGATTGTCGATTGGAAATTCAGACTCCATTTTGAAGGTTAATACATTTTAGATTGTAAATAATTTCACAATGAATCACCAAAATGTTTCTATAGGTGAGGATTTTTTTATTTATTTTAGAGTATCGATGAACCTGATGTTGCAACGGAAAGCGTATTTCCATCATCACTTTTGCCAACATCATCGCAGATACCTTTGCACATGGCACCACAGGTGTCAGCTCCACCTGCACACTGCATGTCGCCTTCTCCTGTGTCTGCTGCTTATTCTGCAGAAACCCTTACAGCTCCAACTCTTGCCTCTCAGGTGTCCTCTCAAACAGACGGTGCTGTCCGTCGAGAAAATCTGCCCTTGTCTCGGCTCGATGTCGATTCTGTGATGGTCTGTAGGAGTTTTCAGACCCCTGTGTACTTTTTCCTGTGATGTAGTTGGCATTTGATAACATTTTACATCAGACCCCGCTTATGACAGATATTTGAGCACTTCTTTGTATGTGTCATTCTTTAGCAGAATTTGATTTTATGCTTTAAGGTTTCAAAGACATCTTGCTATCATTGACTTGGTATATATACAGCGATTGATGACATCATTTTGTTATTTTAGAGTATTGGAATTGGAATCCTTTCTTAGGAACTTAAAAACACACCTATTCAATATAGGATTTAAATGATATATGTCAAAGCACTCTTGTTGTAGGCCTTAGCCTTGTTTACTGCGCTGGAGAAATTGTCTAGAAATAATAATGATAATAATAATAATAATAATAATAAACTCAATTTTATGTGACATTAATCATGTTTGACTATTATTATGTTGGTTTTCGCATGCATTTTAATTCAGTCTTGGTTCTGTTTCTGTTTAGACTGTTGGGGCTGATTTAACAGGCACAGACAGAAGCCATCATCAGCCTGTTTCAAGTGGCCTTATTAGCCCTGTGGTGTCGCCTTCGTTGTCTTGTTCGCCTCGTCTATTCGCTGCCTTCGTGCCTTCTTCCATCGGTCGTCACATCCATTCGGTCTCAAAACATTCCGACGTCTCCTTATCTGCCATTCTGTCTCAAACGATAAGAATTCCATTCTCCAGTGGCCAGCTTGGTTAGTTCCTCTTTGCATTGGTTTCTTTTCAGGCTATCTTTCTTTCAATCTCTTTCCCTTTCTCTCATTATCTGTGTTGTTGTTGTTGTTGTTGTTGTTGTTGTTGGTCAGTGTGTGTGTCTGTTGCAGTACCCATATATGTTGGTGTTGAAATAATTCTACAGTTAACCTCGGTTTAATGTTGCATAGTATTGTCAGTGACTGTGGATCACATTGTTCATAATGTTTGACTTAATGTGTGTTTGACTGTTATTCTGTTTGGAATTTCGATCAAATTTTTGTTGACATCTAAGGAATCTTTTTTCTTGGTTGTGTCTGCATTTGAAACGTTCCGATGCTGGATTTGATTTTCCAGGTGTTCGACTGGAGTCGGAAGGACCCAGAGGCTGCGTCATCCGATCAATTGAACCAGGAGGCATCATCAGCAAAGATGGCCGACTGCAGTTGGGAGATTACATTCTTGCTATCAATGAAGAGAGTCTACAGAATGCGTCGAATGCCCAGGCGCGCTCAATGCTACGCAGGATATCACTGCTCGGAAATGATTTCAGGTTGACTCATCTCTCTCTCTCTCTCTCCATTGGCTACGGTCTGTGAATTGACTTGATACGTTTGTTTGGAAAATGGTGCAGAAAACCTTTTAACAGGTTTGTCTTTAAATTGTATTTTGCTTTTTTGTAATAGTGTAACCTTCATACGAGGTGAACCAGTCACACAAAATGCATCTCTGTCAGCCGAAGATGATGTCTCTCCTTTGCCTTCAAGGTTAATTTTTTCTGATTCTGATCTTGACACATTTATTATCAGTTTCTTCTTCGGTTGGTGTCTTGAAGAATGGTTTCAATAACATATCTGGCGTGCCATCGGTTGATGCCCTGGGCATTATGATAGCGGCGCTCTAGAAGTTGATTGATTGATTGATTGATTGATTGATTGATTGATTGATTGATTGATTGATATCTGTAGCAGAATTTCTTGCCTGAAACTCTGCAGAGGTACAGGATTACTTGAAAGGAGGGGAGAGGGAGTTTATGAGATAGAAATGCTCTTTTGAGTTGCTGCCGCTGGATTTCTGCATTGAAAATTCACTATCAATCTTTAGAAGACCTGGCTTCAATCGTCACAATAAATTTTGAAAAATTAAGTGACTGTGAAGGGCAAAAAACAAGGCAATTTCGGTTATTTGGTTTTACTTAATATGTAACTCTTCTGGGATTTTTAAGGCTTTATCAGGTTCTTTTTATAGCAACAGATACGAAGGTCATTGTATTAATTTGACAGAGCTTTAGAAATTACAAGTTCCAGTTTGGTACTTAGACAATCTCTTGATCATTTTTGCCTTACAGCAATGTTGGTGAATGCCTCCATTCTTCCATTCCTCCTCCGTCATTTTCCTCGGAAAGTAGTTCCAGGGACAAGTCGTCATTTATCCCGCAGTCGTCGTCACCGCTCACTCTTCCGCGTTTGATGACAGCTTCGCCTCCTTCTTCGATTCCAGGCTCTCCATCTCCAGGCTGTTCCAGGTCTTCCAGTTCTCATGCGGTTTATCTGAGAGGTTCTGGCTCAGGATTGAATGTCTGGGGACCGGAGAGAACCATCAAGGTGCATCGGAAGCAGGGACAGAATCTCGGCATCAGTGTCATCGGTATCCATGAACATCGATTCATTTCTACAGATTTTTAGAGAATAAGTTGTATAGAGGTCCAAAGATTGAGAGAAAAATGGACGTTCTCTGGAGTTGTTGATGAAAGTTTTCTGATCATTTTTAAGTTGAGATAAAAACCAAGACTGGTTTCTTGCGTGTGATTAATTATTTTTATCTCTTCGACTCTTTCAGCGAGCAGAGTTGAAGTTCCGGAAGATTCCATTGCCGATGATCGCCAAACCGTCTCCGGAATATTCATCAAACGCATTCTCACGTCAAGTCCAGCCGCTGAAAGTGGAAAACTCAGCGTAGGAGACAGAATTCTTGAGGTGAGATTCAATGACAGAATGTAGACTTTTGTCACTGAATCAGCTAAACAGTCATCATGGCTTCTACATACAGCATCAGAACTGCTCTTACTATGTGTGCACTTCCATGATATGTACTTGAAATTTTAATCATAACGACCTTTTGAAGAAAAATCTATTTCCTTTAGCAAGAGAAACATGTTGAACCAGTCATTGTCACTCATTTCATGTCATGCAATCTTTGTAATGTCATGTTATCTGTAATTACCAGCCTTAGAGTTCAGCTCTGGAAGCTGTCAAACCCTCTTATTGTCACTCACTTTGAACAGTCCTTTTATGACGTGAAATAAGTTTCCTGTAAGAATCTTAATAGCAATTGAACGCATGTTGCCAATGGAAAGGATACAATGTTACTCTGATGGTTCAGAGTTATTCACTTTAGCTTGCCTTTGTTTTGCTTAGTAAAACTTTGTTAATGTCAAATTCAAGGTGGATGAACTGTCTTATTATTTTAATGTATAGCATTGATATTGACCGAGATGACAGTTTACATGAAATTGGAAGAAGTGTGACATTACTGTATCTGACTCTTTCTCGATTTTCTTTTCTTTTGTTTTTTTATAACATTAATAAATTAAATGAAGATTAACAGCTTTTTGGTTTCAGGTTGATGGAATTGACCTACGAAATGTATCTCGTGAGTTTGCTATGGAAGTAATTCGAAAATCAAAATCTCCCGTTTCTTTTCTTGTCCAGAGTTCCATCGACTCAGGATCTGTGAGTTTGGTGAGGACATGTTGTAGTGCCTCGTCAAGTGTCAAATAGATGCTTTTGTTGATCTACTCTCTTTAAAAATATCTCTTTTTTTACTTTGATGATGTCATTCCACAAATGCTTAAAATTGTTTCTGACATTTTGCAAATTGTTAAGCACCTTATTGCAATTTCAAGAATTATTTGAATGTTTAAAAATTTTTATAAATAGAATATGAACTTGATGAATCCTTTGTTGATCTTTGCATAAAATCTGTTCTGTTATTTAGAATTGTTGAAACAGATGACAGATTGTTCTTTTCAAGCTAAAGTTGTTTAAAGTTGTTGGATTTGAGAACAACATTTTTATTATTTTGATCCAAATTTTCACATAAAGACAGTATTTGCATTTCAGACTGCAGTGGTGCTGCCATCTTTGGATTATTCTTGTTAAAAAAGTCATCATCATTATTGTTGTTGTTGTTATCATAGTGTATGTTTATTGTATGATTTAGCCTTCTGCTGAAGAATTGCTTGCTGGGATAGATTCACCAACGTCTTCTTTTTCGAGTCTAGGTAAAACTTGTCTGCAGATCTTTATGGTTGTTATTTTTAAGTTGCAGTACGGATATAAGAGATAAATTAATTATCTCTGTTCTTTAATAGTTTAGCAACATTGTTTCAGTAGATTTTAGCATTATAGTGGATTCTATCTTATGCAGATGCAATGAAACAGTTGCAGATTGTCTTAATAATAGGAGGAGGCATTTGCTGTTTCAACATTAGATGATGAAGATGTTGTCATTGTTCGTATGTGTAATATGTGGGATCAATTTCCGTTATATTTCTCTTTCAATTCAGTTTCAGTTTGAAAATTATTTTTCAGTTTTCATTTTGAGTTTAAATTGTATCTACATTATTCCATTGATTGATATTGATGGTTGCCATGTTATATTCTGTGTTGATTGTTAATATCTTATGAAATTATGCAGAAGTGTTCCCACTGCAATTACTTTGAATGGAAAATGAGTTTCTGTGTGTTGAGTTTGCAGCAAATGTGTGAGTGCATGAAGGATACATCTTTATGTACATGAACCATAGATCTCATTATAGCTGAGTGTATGTTTGTACTGTACGTATGGGCAAATGGGCGTATATTGATATTGATTTCGTTGTCTGTGGATATTGTCGGCTAACAGTGTAGATGTAGTTTGCTTTGTGAGGTGAATGCATACTTTGGCTGTGTTGAGTACATGTTAAATCGTTCTTAGTGCAGAGATGTGTGATGCTGGACGATAGATGAGTTTTTGGTCTTTCACAAGATTTCTTATTTGGAACTTAATATATGAAAGTGTACTGAAATATTTCATACGTAGGCATATACATATATTTGAATTTCTGCGATGAATCTTCACAAGAATCTGTCGTACAAGGGTACGGTTATTATTGCATTGCTGCATTACTCTTTCAGTGCACTGAGATATTATTTTGTTTTTGCAATATGTGATTATGTGAACTGCTTTATTTTCTAGCCTCTGGCTAATGGAACTTTGGTCATTGCTTGTTCGTTTTCTCTAACCACAATGATTCTTTGAACAAAATGGCCCTGCCTTACTGACTGCCACCTTTTGCCTATGGCTATTTCAAATTTAGACTAGGCACATAAGAATAAGCAGCTACTGTGGTACTACTTTCGTAAGCGCTATGTATAAATTCACAGGATTTGGCTTGCTTACTTACTTCCTTTCCAGGTGAACTGAAGAGGAAATATGCTGACCTTGACGGTGAACTGCACATGGTTGAACTGCAGAAGGATTCGTCGGGCCTCGGCCTCAGTCTCGCGGGCAACAGATGCCTGAGTACAATGAGCGTCTTTATTGTTGGCATTAAGCCAGACAGTGCTGCAGACAAAAGCAGAATGATTCAAACGGGAGATGAGCTGCTGGAGGTACGATCATTCTCATTCAACTCTGACATTCAAAAACTCTGGTTTTAGTGACTGTTGTTCTAATGCTTGGACAATTCCCCTTAGATTTCTCCCCCTCTGCTGATCTGACTGACCTTTCCACCTTGACCTGGTTCTAATCCGGATGGATCTTTTGTGCACCATTATACAGTACAGTATACACGGTTGGCATTAGCACTGTAAGTTGAAATCAATGTGGTAGCTGGAATCTCAAATGTATTGACGTTGAAATGTGAACTTTGCTGGTGGATGCTGGACTGTGGTTCATGAGTATTGAGTACTGGTGCTGAGTTGTTATATGAATGTACAGACAGTTACTGCATGTTATCTTGCTTGAGATGTCAAAGTCTTTCCGTGGCATACAGGTCGAATCGTGTGTGACTTTGCACGCATGCTGTGTGCCATAATTTTATACTTACCACTTTAATTAATGAAATATCTGTTTTATAGCAGATCAATGAACATGTTAATTTCTTTACTTATGATCTACAGAGATAATTTTGGGTAATTTCATAATGCAACTAGGATTTTGTGTCTTAATTTCGTTGTGGCTCAGTTCTCTAGAACTAAACAGTCCTCCAGAATTTCCCATTTATAGCAAACATACTCATTGATTTCATCAGAAGAGTTAAAAACAGATTGTTTGCACATCTGAATATTGAATGAGCTCTCAAATGTTTATAGTGGAAGGCAGAATTATTACAGAGAAATCTCTTCTCCTTCCTCTCCACCTAATATCTCCCCGTGGGACGTTGAATTTTGAAGAACTGCGTATTCAATGACATATTTCTTTGCAACTATTCATCAGATATTGAATTGTCACAGTGGAGATTTTTTGCTTTGATACTAAAAATATGATTGATTGACATCGTTAATTTTCTGCAGCAGAAACTGAATGTTAACATTGTTGCACGATTAGCTGTATGATTTATTTCTCCTATATCTGTTTCCTGCATACGATTTGCCAATCAATGCAGGTCATAATTCTAGTTATAGATTGAAATTTGTTTTTCCTGACTGGTTTTTTTTTGGCAGATCAATGAACACGTTCTGTACGGACGAAGTCATCTCAACGCCTCCACTATCATCAAGTCCGTCACGACACCACAAGTCCGGCTGATCCTGCTCAGGTGTGTACAGGTGTCGTCCGCTTCAAGGTATATGACGACATCTCCCCGTCGTAGATTGGATTTTGAAATCCTCGATATCTGTACTCTTTGTTCATACCTGTCCTCGTCTAATTACGGAATAATCTCACCTGTTGTGTATTTAGCTTCACCTGTGCTAATACCTTGACTTTTGTATGTGACTTCTGTTTTAGAGTTTGGTCCTGTTGGGTGGGAAATGGTTTTGCAATAAATTCCTCTGTTTTTGTCGTTTTTAATAGGATCTAAATAAAGCTGGGTCTTCAATTTATATAGCACTTTGGTAGTAATGCATACTATTGCCACAAAGGCATCACTGTTATAGTAGTTGGTGATACTGAGTTGCTCTGTTGAGCACTCTTATCGTCTCACTTTCATTTAAAAGGGTGGTGTCCTTGAAAGAAATACAGGTAGACAATTTGCAATGCCTATTTTGAAATCTATTTACAGTTATATCCTTTAAAAATTTACTCAAAATATTTTCTGTCACATACACACATATATATATATATATATGTGTGTGTGTGTGTTTGTACCAGTATATGTATGCATACACACTTATTTGCATACATAGTTGTGTTTTCCTTTTTGATTCTGATTGTGACAGGCGAAATGATTTTCTCCGGCACATGGCTGTTCATCCATTTCCTTCCCCTCGAAACTCACCCTCACCACAGGTCATTAGAGGAAGGTCCTTTTTATGTCACTACTAATGGATATTAGTCCAGACTAATTTCTACTTTCTATCGTTACTATCTAAGAGTTACTTTTTATTATGTTTCGAAATGCACTGTGTGAACGAATGCACACTTCGGATTTTATAAGTAAATATTGAGACTGCACGAGGTTAGCCATAATTTTTGTCGTTTAGTCATTTTGTGGGCATTTCTGTCGTGATTTTAATTTAGTTGCTATCATTTTTAGCAAATTGATCTCATTTTGTTTGATTTTTTTAGGATCTTTCGTCAACTCTAATAAGAACAAGTCAACACGTGTTGGTATGGAATCTCATTTGGTTTTGCTTCAGTTATGGGTTCTGTGATTTGGAAAAGTTGCTCGAATTCACTGCCACTGTATGGGTGATAATCAATATGTTGAGTATTGGTAGATAATCTCTGCAATCGGCAGATATCCTTATGAAAAATGTTATCGCTTTTGTGTTTTTATTAGCCTCTCTGAGTTTGGCTTTAGTTGCGGTACGGTTGCTTTTGACCTGTGAGACGAGGTCATGAGTACTGAAAGATTTTGAGATCTGAGAGTTCTTCTGTTCATGTCAGGAGAGAAAAGAATCAAGTAGAGACAGCAGTTTTCCCTCAGACAGTGATGACATCAGCTGCTCAAATGAAATCACTTTTGATCCAATCGTATTCACTGATATACGACGCGTGAAGCTGGAGAAGGTATATTTTGAAATGACATGGCAATTAAATGTTACTTATTATCTCTCATAATTATCTTTAACCATCTCTTTGCTTAATGCTATGGCATTTGTGGTCAATACATAATATTATATATATGTGTATATATATTTGTTTATTTTTCACACAGTTTGAACAGTCTGTTGAATTATGTAATTTTAATTATATTTGATATAATAATAATTTTAATAATTTTAATAATTTTAATTATATTTGATGAATGTATGTGGCATTGTATGATTACTGTTTCATAAGAAAATGAAACGGGATAGTTGCTTGAAAAAGTATGGAATGTGATCAGGTGACGTCAACTTCTGCCAATTTTTTTGGGTTCGTTTTCTTTGCTTTGTCTTGAATTAAACTAACGTTTGTTTTGTTTGGTTAAGGGTAGTCAAGGTTTTGGATTTGCCATTGAGGAAAGACATTCATCCGATAACGGTGTCGGCATTTTCGTCAGATGTCTTACGGCCGACGGGGCAGCAGCGGAGGTCTGTTTGCGATCTGTTGACTTGGGTTTTGCTTCTGCTTAAGGCCTTTTCTAATCAGTTATTATTGTCTGTGTGGAATTATTATCAGCTGGAAAATTTGTTGCTTTGAATTTTGTAATTAATGGCGTATTTTGGCATTGTTGATATTTTAATAAAGGAAGGCACGATGTCAGTTGGAGATCAGCTCCTTATGGTCAATGATAAATCGTTGCTTGGATGCACCTATGAACAGGTATCTAATTTTGCTGATGTCAGGTGTTCATGATGTTCATGAGACTCTTTGTAACTGTAATTGGTAACTGATTTTGCTTGAGGACCATTTTAAGTCTTTAATTTCTGTTTCTATCTTACTGTCTTCGTTTTCCATTAACCCTTTGGTCCTGTATTTTCCATTAACCCTTTCGTCCTGTAAGGCACTATTTCAGCTTCATTGCATATTGATTATGCGGATTGCCATGACGAAAGGGTTAGGACCATTTTATCTCTTTAATTGCAGTGATCTGGTCTAATCATTAGTTTCTATAAGCTAAAGATGAAGATGGCTTTGTATTAAAATTGTATTGCTGCTTATACGACTACAAAGTGGCTTAGAAATGTTGCGTATATCTATTTAACTTTGTTTTTCTACAGGGTGGTGCAAAAAAAGTTAAAAACCCAGACTAGTCACATTTAGGTTGCCATTTAATATAGCCCGGGGTTTTTTGTGCCACCCTGTAGGCTTTGGATGTTCTGCGACTGATATCTCGGGGCGCGACGGCAACTCTTGTGCTCAACAAGCGAAGTGAGCCAGTGGAAGATCATGCGTTAATCATGGCTCCTGTTACAGACAATGTTATTGAAACTGGAAACGGTCAGATTGTGTTCAGCTTCTTTCATTATTTTCCTATGATGAACGAATAGATAAGCATGAAGCTATTTGACCTTTTCATTTACTCTGCTTGAGTTTGTAATTGTGTGGTGAAATTTTAGATGTTTCAGAAGGCAAAGTGGTCGCGATCACTGGGGAATCTCTTGGACCACATCAGGATCTACCGCCTGCTGTTCCTGTTGGAGACGAGGACTTATCCTGTTGTTCCATCATTCCTGGCAAGGAAACCACCATTGAGATAGCCAAGGAGAAGTCTGGTCTTGGGCTAAGCATTGTCGGAGGCTCAGACACTCTGCTGGTAGACGCTGCGTCTCTGGTTTTGTTGATGCTTTTGTTGATGTTCAATAATTAAAAGTGATTTGCTGGCATTCGAAGACAGATGCATGTGCAGAGGCTATGAGATGATTTGGGGCTACATCAATGGGAAAATGACTTTCTTAAGATGTGAACATTCATATCAATGTGTTCAGATATTTGCAGTACACTGTAGCATTTGTGATATGTACTTTTGTTAATTAGTAAAATAGTCAGTTAATTAACCGCTATTCTTGTATTTTGACGAAGGGATCTGTCATCATTCATGAAGTATACGAAGATGGAGCAGCGGCAAAAGATGGTCGTCTGTGGGCAGGAGACCAGATTATAGCAGTAAGTAAAGCAGTGTAGCAGTCTAGAAGACTAAAATTTTATCCATATATTTAGACCAAATGTTATTCTATTAGTACAGTGAAACCACTTTATCATGGGCTTCATGGGACTGATTCCCTGTGTTAACAGACTGTCTTTGTTATCCGATCCATGTTAATGAGACTGCATCTAAACCTATCTACATCCTGCACCTAAAGGCTGTTAGATATGTTGCCTTAAAAACATCCTAGTTATGAACTTATGTTATTTTGCTTTGCATTTGTGTGTGATTAATGCAGTTTGATTGTTGTAAAAGTGCTGTTAGTCTTTGATGAGATGAATGACTGAGTGAATGACCAATTGATCGGATGAATTAATTGAGTTTGCAAATCAAAAGGTCAATGGAGAAGATCTTCGGAATGTCACGCATGAACGAGCGATCCAAGTCCTTCGACAGACGCCACCTGTTGTTCAAATGGTCGTATTTCGTGACGGATCGCCTTTGAAGGATGAAGACCTCTATGACACTTTGACGGTCGAAATGGTCAAGAAACCGGGTCGAGGTCTTGGCTTCAGCATTGTCGGAAAGCAGAGTGGCAGTGGGGTCTTCATAGCTGACTTTGTTAGTATTAGGTCGAGAGATTTGTAGATATTCCTCTGGAGCATTTTATCTTAAGAAATTCTGTGGAATTAATTTTATAATAACCTGTGATTAGCATTTGTTGTAATGAATGAAGGTGTGACATGAATTGCTGATTTCTTATCGGTTGTTTGAAGGTGAAGGGAGGGGCAGCTGAGGCGGATGGAAGGTTGACATCTGGCGATCAGATCTTATCGATAAACGACAATGATGTCTCTGATGCAAACCAGGAACAGGTCGCAGAAATGCTCAAGGTCAGTCTTCAGTCTGCCGCTGCTGCTTTTCTAGTCGTGTTTTTCCAACTCTTGGTCATCGGCGAATTCTGTGTGCATTTTTTCTGGTTTTTATTTTATTTTTCCTGTAAGTTTTAGTTCACTTTAAGTATTCACTCGTTTTGCTGTTTTGTTTTGACTCGCTCAATTTGAAACTAGGTTTTGGGTAAGGTCAGAGTTCAATGACTCTGTTCAACCAGGTGCCCATTTTTGCACTTCTGTGGCCATTGGCACATGCATAGCCTGAAGAAAACACTTATGATGCTTATCCCTTGTTTTTAAACTGTCAACTTAATAGAGACATGACATTTAAAGTGTATTTACTGTCCTCTGTTCACACAGTCTATTGTAGACATGTCACAGGATTAATCGTAATTTTAATACTACTACTACTACTGCTAATAATAATAATAATAACAATAATAATAATAATATGGATAATAAAAATATGAATAATTGTTATTAGAAATACCAATTATTATTTTCCAAAGGAATATCTTCTGTGTTGTTAGGACACTGGCCTCCTTTGTCTTTGCAAAGGTAATGAACTTGGTTTTAAAGTCCCCCTTTTGTTGTTTTTCTCATCCCTCCGCAGTTCTAGAGTCTTGCGTGACTTTCAGGTTGCCATGGGGACGATAAAGCTCCGAGTGAGTCGACTCAAAGTGGGCTCGAGCGTTGACGGTCCTCCAATTCTTAATCAGGGTATGAAGAAGTCAGCATCGAACTTAAGCAACTCAAAACTCTCCAAAAGTACGTTCTTTTTGTCTAATTTTGTGCAGTGCATTGAGCAGGTAACCAAATAGGTGTAATGTAATGTTGTGTAAATTTATCAGTGCCACTCATGAGTGGTCACTGATTGTAACCCCTGCAATTTTTTCAGATTTTTGAAAGGCAGCTACTGATGTCAACTGTGACTGGATTATTTATGACCTAATTGTTGTGGTGTGTTCAGGAACTATGTGTGTTTGTCTGTCTGTCTACCTGTCTGTCTATCTGTCTGAAGTATGTGTAAAATGTATTTTTTCTGTCTGTTGTTACTCTGGGATTTTATCATCAGTTTATTTGCAGAAGTTTTAAGTAAAGATATTTGACTGGATTTCAGTTGCATAAAGAAGTAAATATTTTATATTTCTCTCTTTTTTCTCTCCATTGCAGTTGATGACTATTCTGGTAATTAACACATCATTTGTATTTCTAATATTGTTTGCTGTTTTCTGAGTTTTAGTTTAACTGTTTTGTTGATGAAACCTTTATGCATCAAAAACTTCTGCACAGATGTTTGTAGATTTTTATGGTTATATAATTTTTAGAATTTTAAAAAATTCATTTTTTTGCTTGAAGCATTCACATTAATGCAACTTTGGCTTTACTAGAACCTTCTGTAGATTACCCATAGATTAGATTAGATTACCCTTTCTCTCGTAGAATAGCTGTTTTATTTGAACTTTTGAAAAATATTTTCAGTAAATTGCAGTAGAGCTCTGGGCAGGAAGTTAGCAGAGTGGTAGCAGCACTGGTGTGGAGACCTGAAGGTCACTGGTTCAATACTCACAGGAGCCCTAAGGTCGACCCAGTCTTCACTCATGAATACTGCAAATCAAGCAGGCACGCTACACGGTACACTGGCCTCGTATGTATGGCATTGCATGCCTGGCTTGAAGACCTCTGAAACTAAGATCAGTGCCACCCTATGAGCCCTGTACAGGAAGGACTTTGACAGTAGAATTCCCCATTATGAAGCACTTCAAAATACCTGGCAAATTGCAATCATGTTATTCTGAATCAATTTTAAACGAGATTTGTCTTTGTTTACTATGATGGACTTGCAGACTGATTGTCGTTTACTCTCTGTTAAATGGACCTGAACTTCTCTGTAGTTATGCATTAATTAGTTGTTTACATTCTCAGATTTGTTTTGGTGTTTTGTTTAATACCATTATTCTTGGATTCTATTGTACATGTCCATGGGGAAATGTTTACATTTAAGTTTATCATGAAGGTTGTGAAATTTCAGATGTCTTAAATAATTTTGTTCTCTTGTGAGATGTTTATGTAATGTTTTGAGAGGTTTTGCTGATATTTGAAGACTATTGAAGTGTACACTTAAGGATTCAGAATTTGTGTGTATAATTGGATTTGACTTTATTATAAGATCTGACAATGCCTGACAATGTGTTTTTATTGGTTAGTCTTATTACTAGCATATATGTGATTACCAGCATAGCATTTGTGGGTGCGTTTTTGTATCGATGGTGTTAGTCTTACAGTGCGATTTTGTGCATCAGATGTTTTTCTATTTCAGAAATGTCATCTTCAAACAGTTATTAACCAAAAGCTGATTTTAGCCGATAGAAACGATGTGAGAAAGTTCACAGTTTCCATCAAATATCTGTCTTAAAGATCAAATTAATCAAAAAGTTCTGTAAAACGTCAAAAACTCTGAATGAATAACTATTAATAAATTAATTTAATTTTGTAAACAAAACATAACAAGTTTTCAGCAGTTAAATGTGCATTTTGAAATTTAAATTTTGAAATTGCTCTAAATGAAAACCATTGAGGCAATACTTGGCAATTCAAAACAGATGTTCTGACTTAATGGCAAACATTTGATTAGACAAACTCTCTTTGTTGTCACTTTTTCAAGACCTTTCTTGTGTCGTTGTTGGTATTTTGCAACTTTTCAATGCCTTACTTTGTTTTGCACTTTAAAAAACTGTTTCTTGGCAGCTGTAAATAGACAAATTATCAGATATTTAGTCTTACCCACAATTCTTTTGTGTAAACTTGAAGCATCAAAAAGAGTTGCTTTCCAATTGCTGTCTTCTATTTGCACACCATTTGCCCTCAAGTCTTTCTTGCACTGAATACAAAGAACAAAATGAATTGTAAACAAATTTGTGTTCGACATACAAAAATCGGTCAGTTTAGAATGCTCGTCTTCTGCTAAAATCAGTTGAGGTGACCTCTGCTGGAGACTGAATAGAGGTTAGAGACAAGTGCATTGTTGGTATTGGTGTTCAGTTTGACTTTGGAAATCTTTGTTATTTTTATCATTCCCATGTGTTTCTTGTGGCTGTTTTACTTGTTTTATATTTGAAAATGTATCTTTATTGTGTGATGTTGTTCGCTCAGTGGTCCTGATTTCCCTTCTTTTTCTTTTATTGATTTTGATCCTCCAAAGTGCTTTAATTGTTGTGAATACTTGTGGGTGTCTGAAATTAATTTTTAATTATCATGGACAGGGTCATTGGAATGAGAGATCAAGACGCCCAGTTGGAGGGGTTCTCTGAGGCCAACTGGAGCTTTGTCTTTCAGCCTAAACAAAGATTCTCAGATGAATTATAATCACACAGTTTTTGAATTTAATGAGTCTATGTTTGTCGCTTGTGATGATGCAGTTTCTTTGTCGTTCCTCTGTTTGGGTCTGACAATGGATGACTGTTGCTATGGTGACTGATGGTAGTGAAGTTGATGTGTTGTAAGTTTTACTGCATAAATGATACGCCCTCTTCTGTTTTGTGATGAATTCTTTGTTCTTAGAAAGTGTTGTTTCTTTAGAGATTTCTAGATGCTTAATATCGCACTTGACACAAATGGTCTCGATTGTGTCTTGGGCACATTGTCTTCCATATTAACTCTCAATATATCACATTGTGCGCTTTACTGTGGCATGTATGTCTTCTGCCTGTAAACAGTTTATGTGGTTTTGTAGAATTTGATCTTTTTATATTTCCCTTTCTGTTTTGCTGTTACAGATGATTTAAACAGAATCAAATTGAACGTTGACAATGTGAAATCCTTGTGTTGACACGTTTTGCCACGTTTGCTTGGCATGTTGCTGGCTGTATCATGCTAAGTCAAGTTTTGCTAACTTTGGCCTTGTATGAATTCTGTGGTTTTTGTATTTGCAGGATGTGATGGTGCAGTCAAGTCTTTGTCTATCAGAGCATAATAAGCATGGCAGTGTGGCCATCTCAAAAGGGAAATCGCAGTATGTCGTCACAAATGGTGAAAATAACGGCTGGCTTCAGATTTGAGGTTTACCGGTAATATTTCTATTTCTTCTAAGACATCAAAGTTGATCTTCAGCAGTTTTCAGATTTGTAGTTCAGTGACATAATTATGCTTCCACCAGATTATAGGGTGTGTCATCACTTATGCATGCCGGATTGCCCAGTCCAATTGGGGGGGGGGGGACTTTGGGTGTGTCAATGGCTCCCTTGGCATGCCTAGGCCACAGCCCAACTGTTAAAGAAGTTTGGGTCATATTAGATGAGATGGTTGGCTGACGCTAATATGCAGTAAGTGCTATAGCTTCAGCTGTTGCTAATTCACCTCTGCTGCTGTTAAACAGTCTCAACTGCCTTTGACAGGGTGTTGACTGGATTTGGCAGAATTTTAGAGAATTTTGTTTTAGCTCACGATGGTGTTTAGAATTTACAAGTTGAATGGGTCATTGTAACGATGAAGTTTGAAGAATAAAACATCAGCTGCTTCCAGGGATTTTGATTTTTGATTTTTCAGAAGCCAGGAATTTGCCAATCCGCTTTTTTACAAAGACCTAGCGGCAAACGACAGAGGGCTGAAAGAGAGTTGGAGGTTGTGTTGGCCATCAGTTGTTTTATCCAGAAGCAGATCCATCGTGTAACTATTTGTCTCTCAAAATGTTATGCAATGAAATCGATGCGTTGCGTAGTGTACCAGTTGGGCTTTTTTGCATTTCTGGAGGCTTTGAATAACATTCCATCATAGAGGAGCGATGTCAAATTGATTTCAGTTTCACGTAATCGATGTTGTTTTGAAACGTCACCGGACATTGCAAATTATTTTGTGTCTCATTCCAGCCTAAAAGTTTTATGAATGAGCTTTCTAAAATATGCACGGAATATGCACTTGTACTTTACACATACTCAGTGTACATTTAGAAAATTGAAACAGTCTTTGATCAAATTAAGTGTTTCTCAGATTTTGTCAATTGTTTCAGTTATTGCCTATGAAATATGGCTTTTCTCTTCAGTCTCTGCTGTTTCTATGTTGCTTTTGTTATTTATATTATTTAAACATCTGTTTCTACATAATTCTTCTAATTTAAATTAATAAATTAATGTATTTTTTAACGCATGGGTTTTGAAATGTGCTGTGAAATTTACCTAAGACTATTTTTGCTTGTGTAAGACCTCTGTTAATACCCGGTAATAAGTTCGTAATTGATTTTCTTTACATTTTTACATTCCAGTGCAGAGTACAACAATTGGATTGTTCAGTCATCGGACTTTGTTTCCGCAGTAATTGTAATTTTTTTTACTTATTTCAACATTACTGGGGATTATTTGATTCTGAATTATTATTCTCAGTCACTTTTAATCCAGATTTTTGTTTTAAAATGTGTCTAATCTAATCCTGAACTTCTGTAGCGCCACTTCATAATGTATAGAAGCATCACAGTTACACAGGATCCAGGTCAAATCCAGGATAACCGACAGGACAACCAGATGACTGTCTGTGGTGGATAAAGCAATTGAAATAGATCAGTTTTAATCTTGTTCTAATATTTGGCCGTGAATTTGCACTGTGCGTGAGGCTGAGACAATGGGTTCCAAAGTTTGGGTGGCGTCCACTGAGAAGGCACAAATGTTCAGCTTCTATGTTTTTCTGATTTTCTGCAGTTGAATCGTGTTCAGCATGTAATCTTTCTATGGATTTTGATCATGTGACATGTCACCAAAATAGTAATTAAAGTTCACTTCTTTGTGATGGAATTTTGTTCTTTCCAGAAGCCTCCTCAACCAAAATGCTGCTTTCCATCTCCTCAAAACTGTGTTTTGGCCCAAGGCAGTTTCCGACTCTGTCTTCTAAATCAGCTGAATACCACCACAACGCTAGAATAGAAGAGCCTCCTCTGACAATTTATGTATGTTAATACATTATGGGGTTCCCTGCAGTACATATTTTCTTAGCATCACAGTTTTTCATTCAAGTATAACTGTACAAATAATACTGTACAAAACTTTCAAATGGGAAGATTAAATGTGCTGTAAAATGCAATCAGTTCACAAAGTTGTTTAATCAAAAGAGACAGTACCATAGACATGAGGATGGTTGACCACTCCACATAATTATGCCAAAATAGGTTGTGAGATAAAAATAATTATGAATGGCTTCCAAGTAATGCTGTAGGGTTGCAATAAATATTTTAAACTGAACTGAAAATTCTGCAACATTTTTTTAATGCTAAATCATTAACAGATAGAAACTGGAAAACGTGCAAACTTGTATCAGTTTATTACAGCAGCAGAAATGCAATGGTGCAAAATTCCTAACACGTGAATAATACTTGACTGTAAAACCAACAAAATTACACCAAATGGCACAAGAATTAAAAGACAAAATTTAGGTTATACAATACACAAAATGCAGTTCAGTAACCATACCAGAAATTTACATTTAAATCAAATACTGGAAATACATATTTGTGTGCTTACAACCAGAGACATTCAAAATGCTAGCTTTAAGAACTGCTAACTGAAGAAAATATCCAATTCTCAACTCTAAATATCTATATTAAAATACCAAGAGACCATAAATGTTGGTAAAATCAATCAAGCAATCAATCAATCACTTAAGACCATAAATGTTGGTAAAATCAATCAAGCAATCAATCACTTATTATAAAAGAAACTGGTGTAAAATAGAAGGTCAAAGAAAGTCTAGTGCTTTTAATTTGTATTCAAATGTCTTCTAGACAAATCAAAGAATCATTGATAGTGTGGATGATATAACTGATTGTAGACATTTTGAATATATAACTTTAATTCCATGCAGTACTTTACATCAAATTTGAATTAAATGCTATATAAAAAAGCTTGAGATCTCACAAACTGATTACCTTTCTTAGGCACAGCAAAAAAACCTGGGTGTTAATCAGAATTCAGTGCAAGTATTTTTCCAAATAAGTAAAGCCCTTAGTGCAACTTATTCACAAAGCACATATGGTAGCAGCTGCTCATTCTCACTGCTAGAATGCTAAATGGGAATCTAGTAAATCTAGTAGCACTAGATTGCTACTAAAAGCTAATTGGTTTGATATATTTCTCAACAAGATAGTAAATGAGACAAAGACCAATAATTCCACAATAAATAACAAGATAATAACATTTGCCTCAACTTGGCACGCAAGATAAAATGATCATTCAACATAACGCCACTGAAAACGAAAAACCTCTCCGCTATAAATAAAGAACCTGAACTGTGCACGGTGGCGGTAATCAGTTCGGCTCGACGATCGGACCGCCTCACCTCGCCGCTCCAACTCAGTACCTTAAAAAAGACGCAAAAAAGCGCCCGGTCGTCGGTCAACACATGTTGATCGTGACGTTGATGCCGAGATTGCCGTTGTCTGCGAACAGGTGAGCAATGTTCGTGTCGAAGACGAGGCAGTCGCTGCTGCTGATCGTCGACTGGATTCCATCGTGGATGCTTCGTGGGATCGCCTCCCACGTCAGTCGCCTTTTGCGGCCGCTCAGTTCCAACCTTTGCCAGGAAATGAGAAAGACGTCCAGGTAAACATCAGGTAAACAGGAAAGAACAAAACTTTAAGAAGTTTAAGATAGGCACTTATGTTGCTTAGGAAATCCTTTATGTAAAAAAAAGGCTGCCTGTAATCGACACATGATAAGAAAATAAAATATACAATGTATTATACATGCAATTCATTCACATATCAATTCATGTATTATTATTATTATTATTATTATTATTATTATTATTATTATTATTATTATTATTATTATTATTATTATTATCATCTTTATTATCTTTATTATCTTTATTATTATTAAAGAAAATATTAATGCAGTAATTCATCCATAATGGTTTGCGTTAACACAGTAAATAAATTATATGAAATTAAATAAAACAAAGCCAAGAAATCACTCAGCAGTCAGTCTTTCATTCAATCAAATTCAGTCATTCATCTATCCATTTGTTAACTTATTCATTTGCTCATCCATTCATTCATTCGTTCACTCAATCATTCATTCAAATACTAAAGTTCTAATGTATTTCCAAAGTAACATGAAAACTACTACTGTCAAAATGGCGCATCTACCTGTAAACAAAGCTCTCCGCTTGTTTTCTCGTTCCGATCAATTGTACGATAGTGTAGAAAAGTTGGTTTCCTTCCGATTTCTCCTGTTTTTCCAAGACCAGCATAAAATGATGACCAAAGCACGACTGCATCATGACCCAATCGACAGCCCCAGGTAAGTGAATGTCAGTTGCAAGAAAGACAATGTCCTCACCTTTGAAAAGAAAAACACACCGTCAAATAAGTAAGTAAAATAACGACCTCACTGTGCTGAATCTGCAAAGTCCACTAGTTGCAGCGGCCCCGGCTGTCATAGGGGCCGCCGATCCAGAGGACAACCTTCGGCATTTGCGGCTACATTCTCCACATCCTCCGGCCAGAAATAAGTGACTTCAATTGCAGCCTCTTCGTCAAAATGAGTCAAGTACAGAGACAATGACGTGGGATCAGAAATGGAGTGACTACAGGGCAAAGACATCTTTACAATTACACTAAAATCTCATAACAAGGACTTCAGACACCGAAATAACATCTGCGCTGACGAAATGTTGGTGTTGGCCGTAGGTCATTGAAGTCCAAGTTCATGTTAACAATGTTTACTGTGCAGGTAAATAATATTATTGTAAACATAAACCTTTCTTGACTGCCACTTACTTGTTCACTGACTCATTTATCTGCTCACTTACTTGCTCAATGCTCAATGGCTCTTTAAGTGCTTATTTGTTAGCAGCTCGGTCAAATTCAGGCTTTCATGCAACTATTCGAATCCCTGGATGGCATTATTAATTTGGCTGCCATCAAAATAACCAGTAGATGTGATTAGTACAGGAGTTTAAAAGCAAGACAGAGGTCCAGCAGAGAACGCAAACCTTGTAGGGTCGTTATGCTTTTGTGCTGCTCTGTTAGATGCGACATGACGTACTCCAGCGCCCCCTGCCATTTGCACGAGGCACCTGGACACGGGCATGAGTACGGCCTGAAACACCAACAGAAACGCACATCTTATCAAGACTTCTTGCAACAATTGCTTTCTTATCCAAGACAAGCATTTCACTTGATGGCAAAACAAAAAGTGATTTTCGTGACTGCACAAACTGTCCCACAGGTCCACAGAAGGTAGCCATGACTACTACAGTGGCCGTGCCTGTCCAGCTGAGGGGGGAGGCCGAGACCCTGGAACAGTTTGCAACTGCCTTCTGTTCAGTTTATATACAACATACAACACTTACAGCTCATCTGCTCAGTTTTAGTTTCCAGCAATGGCTGTAGCACAAACTACCTTTGGTCTGTTATTTATCAATCAGCGATATCTATTACTCGTATTTACCACGACCAAGTAAAAACTAAGCATGAGTCAGTCATCAGTTCTTCAGCTTACTACATATGCAGAATGGTGACTTATCTCCTTTACCTTATGTGGAGATTAAGTATCTCAGTAGGATATTAACAAGGGTTGAAAGGGGGTCCCACCTGTAATCGCAAATGTCTTCGTGGTCTGTCTTTTCCGTGTGATGAAGAACTGAGGAACAGCCAATAGACGAGTATTTGCAGGGAAATAAAACCGTACACGCCACTTTTTCCATCGCAAGATTCCGAATGTTTCCTGCACGAAAAAGACAGCAGCATATCAAATACTACAGATACTGACAGATATGATCAAAATGATCAAAACGCACACAACATCACACACATAACAAGACCACCTCGGAATTTCCTCAACAGATTTAAATCTAAGTTTCCATATAATTAACAAGTCATTGCTGGCGAAGAATAAGGACAATCGATCAAGATAAATGTTTAAAAATCACAACAAATTCTAAAAGTTTGTGCCACACATCGTTCGTACCGAGCGTTCCCCTGCATGTAGGACAGAACTGTAGTTTAGGCTTGCAGTTGCTACAGACAATGTGGCCACTTTGGCACTGAGTGATTGGAGGCAAGGCGTAGTCAAAACACACAGGACACTCGAATAACGAAGCCAGTTCGGCGGTTGGGTTGAGTCTTGCAGGCAGCGAAGATGACGAACCATTTGCTTCCACTGCAAACAAAAAACAAAATATGAAATCGAAGCAGATTTTCAAATATGACCAATTAAAAACTGCTATTACACTGTTGGTTGGTAAGATACAAAAAACATAGACAAGGAAACACTGCCTAAACTAAAAGAAACTGTAAGATTTATTGTTAGGAAAATGCACAAGCAAGACCCAACAGAAGGGAAGTAACTTGTAAAAAGCAGTTTCTCAAAGACTTTGTCTAAGGTTCCTACATCAATTTGTTTTTATAAGAAGAGAGCAGTGGCAGAGTACATCAACATCAATGGCACAACATTCTATCTGTCAATAAGCCTAAATGATTGCTCTATATTATATTATAGCAAATAGATCAACATTCTGACTGACTTTTGTTACATGATTGCTTTATATTTCACTAGGAAACAGATGAACCTGTGGAAACATTTCGAACTTTACTCCCGAGCGATTGACGACTCATGTTCTCTACACTCTCTGAATGACCGAACTTTGTATTCACAACAGGATCAAAACACAGCCTATACAATCAAGCACAGTAAATAAAAATCACATTACAGCCGTATTAGTCTAATGTTTTATCCATTCATAATATTGGCTTTCAAATAGCCATCAAAGCTATAGCACCAATTTCCTGAGACCAGCTGAAAACATAATTAACTTACCAGAAATAATACTGCGCAACATAAATATCGTGGCATTTCATGCCCGATGCACTATTCCATTTATGCTGCACTACTTTTCATTAGTGGACCTGTTTCGCCACACAGAGACATTTAAATGTAAATCTCTTTCGGTTGGGTTTCACACAAAAACAAGCTTGAACGTCAAACATATTCCTCTGTACATATTTTGTTCTTCATAACTGGCGCTATGGAAGTTCATATTAGTATGACTATGGTGATGCTCATTATTATTACTATTATTATTATTATTATTATTATTATTATTATTATTAAACTCATAGAGTGCGAGTGTGCGGCTTAACCAGTGTGCAATAAAAATGGTCATAATGTATCCGAGGAACATCACACATTTTACGTCTATCGTTGATGATGAATATCTAGATAAATACGCGTCCGAATTATTTTTCGGGTTTTTAGATACATAAATTTGCGAATTAATCGTGAATATTTACTTCGAAGACGAATAAATAAATAAACTTCTTTGCGTAAACCGAAACGCAAGTACTGATGACGTCACCGGTATATTGATATATTTTGGTGATTTTTAGGCGCCTTTCTGTTTATACATAGTTTCTTGCATTGTACTCAGTTGGTGGTTATTAAGACCCAATTTGATAGTCAGCGACCTGAATCATGTTACAATGTAGAAGCTTTAGAATATGGTTAATATTAATTTTCAAAATGCTAGGAATTTTGTGAGCCCATCAGTTGGTTGATTCCTTCCCCCATTGAACTGAATTTTAAATAATTTTGTTGACAAAGAGGGTCTCAAAATCATACAGGATAGAAGAAAAAAAATCAAACACAACTACAGTTAATGTATCTTTATATTATACACAATGCACAACTACAGTTAATATACCCATAATCAGGGTGCAATTTGTGACCTGAAGCAGTGGGGGGAACATGTCAAGTTTGGGGAATGTAGTTGTTGGGGAAATGTAGCAGTGGGGTATGTAGCAGTGGGGATGTAGTAGTAGGGGGTGTAGTTGGGCAGTGGGGGGGGGTGGGAGATTCCCCCCATCCCCCTACAAATTGCACCCTGCCCATAACAGTTATTGACTGGCCATATATTAATTTTCCAATAACTTTAGCAGTCTGACTCATTATAAAAAATACTATGTTACTGTTACTATGCAACAGTTATATTCTATAAATATCAACCAATATCATCGTGTCAATAAATAAATTCTCAAGTCGTTCTCACCACTGTATCGCTATTATTGAAAACCAGAACATTGTTAAAATCAAAATAATAATAATAATAATAATAATAATAATAATATAATAATAATAATAATAAAGAACTCTGGCTAAGTAGAGAATCTTCACACAGGCTAACTTAGCCTCCCTAAACCACTTGAAATCTCGTTATTATAAACAAAATTCAAGTAAATACAGGCAAATCACATTATGCAACGACACATTTTCCATCCCCAGTCAATCCCCTAACCTTTGAACCTAAGAGTTTTCAAAGACTTCGTTGCGATCAGATGATAAATAATCTAGCAAATGTCACAAATGTTACTACCAATTATTCTGTGAAATGAAATCACATCACAAGATGACTGTATACTACCCACTCGAGTAAGGTTCGTTGAATTTTGCCAATATTTGGAATTCTGTTATTGACGCTTCGTTCGCTACACGTTCGATGTCTGTATTTCCATTGACAATCGTCATTTCACTATTCACAGCTCCTGGTGCCTTACAATTTCGATAGTGCAGCATTAGGTCATGTCGCCATGCATATCGCCTGCTGCATAAGCAGCACGCGTATGGCATCGGCGTACAGTCACTCCTCATGTGCTTGGTCAGGTAGCACTTCACTCGGAAACCTTTCCCGCACAACTGGCACTCGTGCCGCTTCTCTCCCATGTGCAGGCTCATGTGCTGGCGCAGAGTCTTCTTGTAGGCGAACCTCTCATCACAAACGGCACACTCAAATGTCTTGTCGCCGGCGTGAATCTCCTTGTGCAGTTCCATATCCTCTGCATTGCCATACACGTGGCCACAGAGTCGACAGCATCTGTTATGCCCCTCGTGAAATGCCTCATCCAGCCTTTTCCCTGTCTCGCCAAAAAATCTCTTCGGGCACGTCTCGCTTGAATATTTTTTCTCGTCGTGGGTTCCCATGTGCCGCACAAGATACTTCTTCGTTCTGAACTGTTTTCCGCACAAGTGGCAGCTGAACGGCTTTCTGACATCGTCGCCACCGTGGAGCCGATGGTGTCGCCTCATGTTCTGCTGAGTGTAGAACTGCTTTCCGCAGATCTCGCAGGCAAACTTCTTCTCCCCGTGACACAACAGGTGTTGCTTGAGACTCATTCGAGTCTTCAGGTGTGCATCGCAAATCTCACAAACAAACGATTTCTCGTCCGTGTGAACGAAAGATTTGTGCGTCTTCAGTTCGGTCGCCGTGAAAAACTGACTGCCGCACAGCTCACAGGAGAACTGCTTCTCGCCGAAGTGAGACCGGGTCTCGTGCTTGACCATCACTCCTTTCGATTTGAAACGCCTTCCACATACGCTGCACGAAAACGGCCGCACTTCGGAGTGCGTCACGCTGTGACGTCGTAGGATGTTGTGGTGAAAGAACTTCTTGTTGCAGACCGTGCATTCGAAGCGGCGCTCTCCGCTGTGGATGGTGAGGTGGGCGCGTAGACCCGCTCGCCAACTGTAAGCCTTATCGCAGACGGGACATCGGTGTAGGGGGCCTGGCTTCTGGTTGATCTCGGCCGCGTGAACGCTCGCCTTGTGCTGCTTCACCAAGAGCGTCGACTCGAACGCCACGTCACAAAGTCTGCACTTGAACCTCCTTTCTGACGTCTCTTCGAATCCGTCTGAATTCGGTCGGTGCTTGGAGCGCTCGTGCCTGCCCGCCAGTTTTCTGTCTGTGAACATCATGTCGCAGAACTTACACTGGACCTGCTTTTTGGCGCTGTGCCGTCGCATGATGTGCAGGCTCAGGTGATCTTTGAACTTAAACGTGAAGGCACAGAACTCACAGACGTATGGTCGCAGGGTAGAGTGGAACGACAGCTCGTGTCTTCGCAGCGGGTTACTCGCAGAAAACGACCGGCCACAGTCTTTGCATCGATACGGTTTTTCACCGGTGTGCGTCCGTTGGTGGCTGACTAGATGCCCCTTTGTGTAGAACCGCAGGCTACAAACGTCACAAGTGTACGGTTTCTCTCCAGTGTGAATTCTACCGTGAATCGCAAGAGAGTACTTGGTGGTGAACGCCTTTCCACACACCGGACACTCAACGGAGGACCGTTTGGTTTTCAATGCAGGACGGTTGTAGAGCATCTTGCGAACCGCCTTATACCGAACCCCTGCATATTCAGTCATGGCGATCTGTTTCTCAATGTCCATCAGCTCATCCTCAATGCTCATTTTCTTTTCTTCAGCAACAGTGACATCATTCTGAGACAAAACTCGGTCATTGTTCGATGGAGCGCCGATGCTGATTGCCTCGGCGCCTTCTAAATTCAAATCGCTCAGATTGAAATCAGGAAAAGCTGCACACAAGTTCTCTGCGTTGTTATCACAGGAATCCCTGTCCATTTCAACAGAGTGAGTTACAGGACTGGCCTTCTCGAACAACGACAGGCCATGTGTCTTGTAATGCTGTACGAGGTGACCCCTGGTGACAAACTGTCGGTCGCAGACTTTGCACCGCTGGAGGCCTTCTCCAGTATGTGAACGACTGTGCACTAGTAGCAGGTAGTAAGTCCCAAACACCTGGTCGCAGACCTGACACTGAATTTGAAGCCTGGAATTCAACGAGTTTTCCTTTAGTTCTCCTGCAGAATTTTCGCTACAGTCCTTGTTGTTGTTGTCGGATGGTTTGGCAGGAGAATTTTCCGGCGTGCCTGCCAAAGCGGCCACGGCATCCGCGACGGCGTGACATTGGCGCTGGAAGAACCACATCGATGGCTGGGCAGGTGGTGGGATGGCGCTGTGCACCCACCTCAGGTGCTGATTCAGGCCCATCCGGGTCTTAAAGGGCTTCAGACAGTGAGTGCAGGGAAAAGTTTTCAGGCCTGGAGAAACGCCAATCCTCACTCCGCTCCTAAGTGCCTTGGATGTTGAAGACTTTTTTCGATCTAAAATAGAATATTACAGCAAGTAATATAACGGTGAGTAAGAGTAAAGTAAAGTTGAAGGAGAGCCTTTTTATTAATAAACTTCATAGCATGTCTAATAACATTAATATTCCTGACCACTTTATGAGCTAACAGTTCAGTATGTTCTTTCACAGTTAAAATTTGGTTGATAATTAAGCCTTTAAGAATTTAGTATATGATTTTTGAAGAATTTCCACATCATTTATTATTATTATTATTATTTTAAGTAAATTTATAGGTGGAAGTTTACGCTTAGGGTGAAAAATGATAAAATTAGTTTTGTCAAGGTTCAGAACTGGTTCATTATTTTGGAACCAAGTAGAAATTTTTCCTAAAGGGTAATTACCTTCTGCTCAAAAGTTAAGAAAAAAATGACCTACCTTTATTGAAGCCGTTGCCAATGGTGTCCATAGCCTCGTTGTTCTCAATATGCCGTGACTTGCTGTCTGTTCCCCGACCTCTTCCTCGCCATATTCCTCTTCCTCTTCGTGGTCTTCCTCTCCCTCTGCTTCCTCTCCCTCTTCCCACAGAATCTGCAGATCTAGATTTTGGTTTGTCCTTGACAAGACGTTGTCCTTGGAAAGAAGAACCTGCAGAAAAAGGCAAACTATAATAGATGAGACCAAAATCAGATCAGAAAAGTTGTAGTCTATTTATTTACCTAAGACAACTTCTATAGCACCGTAGCATAGCAAAGGCCAAAGTCAGAAGCCCATTTAGCTATCAGACATAATGGAACCTTGTCAACCATCAATAGCATCACATAGGAAATCATTGGATATATTTTGAATTATTATTATTATTATTTGGATAAAAATCAGTGACCCTGCTCTGACTGTAACCATATTTCAGTGCATTTCTATTGACTATTATGGAATAGCAACTGTGCATCAAAATGGGGATCTGGCAAAGAATGGAAAAAATCAGCTGGATGTGGAAGAGGGTAGAAGAGAAGAAGAGCCTAATAGACACTATTCGTACAAGACAAAAGAAGTGGATAGGCCATATGTTCTGAGAGAAGAATCATGCCTACTAAGAGAAGTACTATAGAAGGAAAGATGAATGGGAAAGCACAGAAAGGGAGACCAAGGTCATCGATGCTGGAGATGGATGTCTGACACTACGGTAAAAAACAACTATTCAGCCCTGAAATAAAAGCTCAGGATAGACAGGAGTGGTGACGCTGGAGTATGGAACCTGTGTCTGGACAGAGCATCCAAAGAAGAAGATAGTAACTGCATTCGGCAAAATGTCTCGGTTACCATAAGAGATCACAAAAACTACCGAGTAAAGCCATTAATGTCATGTTTTGGCTCAAAAGCAACAAACTTTAAAAGCAAAGCACATGTATTGCATACATCAAATACAATATCGCATGAAACTTTTTGATACAACTGTGGATCTGAGGATTGAATCCAGATTCTGCCAGAATCACAAATCCAAACTCTGATCCAGAACATTCTCAGCTTCTGGATCTGATGACATCATTCTTTTTCCAGTGAAAATGGCCTCACATCAATAAACAGCTTGGATCACATTAAACCTCTGTCAATTTATTATCTCAACAATCAACGCTACTCGTTTAAACTCTGTATTACATACCTGTAGTAAAGACATTACAGCTTTTCTCTGTCAACGTCCTGTTATATCTTGTGCTAGAATTTAAATCTCTTCCGTGAATCCTTGGTTGACCCCGTTGACCTCGTGATTGACTCTGACCTCTTCTGGCAGTTTCCTTTTGGAATTTTAAATTGTTCGATGGAATTTGAAAATCTTGCGTTGGATTTATAAAGCCCTCCTCCTCATCCTCAATGACAACTGCAAATAAAAAGTTCAGTCAAGAAAAGCTAGCAAATTTCATGAAAATCACAGAGAAGCATATTAAATTTGGAAAACTGTCATATAATTCAGTAAAACAAGGCACAAAAATGATGATACAGAGATTCAGATGCAGAGGAATGATGCAATAATAACCTTTATTTAACAAAAGGCACATTAGTACTTATTATTTACTTATTTACTTTCGTTGTAAATACATTATGACTGTATCTGTTAACTACAGCAGCGTGCAGAGGGAGGTGGGCAGTGGCCCCGGACATCAACATCAAATGAGGGCATCCAAATTGTCTCGGCAAACTTTTTTGCTCGTTAACACCTAACACCGAAGTGGCAGGGGGCATCCAAATTTACTTTGGTCCTGGGCATCCACCACTCTTTGCCACACCACTGGTTAGCTAGTTATCATTAGGACCAGAGAAACTGCCTGCCAGCTCACCATCTCTATTTCCCTTTGCTTCTGGTTTAATGGAAAAGTAGTCAAATTTCTGAAGTGATCCAGCATTATGTAACCCGTCAACGTCATTCTTGGCTGGAATCTTCCGTGGTCTACCGCGTGGTCGCTTCATCGATTTGCTGGAATCGATGCTTTCCAGCTCATGAACAGACCTCTTTGATGCTGATCCACTTGAACGAACTTGGACAACACCACAAAGTCCTTGTGCACCATCAAGAAGACTGCAGAGTTCGCCTGGTTTAACGCTGTCACTACATTCAGCACGACCTGGACACATGTCAAGTTCTGTTGTCTGAGAGCTTGATAAATAATCCAGATGACAAGGCGTGTCGTTGACATAGTTCTCGCCTAAAAATAGGTCACAATATTCTTCGATGATAGTCGATGCATCAGATTCATCATCGTTGTCATTCTTCCGATCAGAGAGTTCATCCTGAGTGAAATCGACCATTTGTCTCAATCCCATATCATCATTACAGTTAATTGCTGTTTTAACTGTTGCCTGCTTGAAATCAGTTGCCGAAGCAAACTCCATTTCATTGTTTCTGCCATCAACTGCTGACACCACTGCTGTCTGCTTAAAATTTCCTTCATCATTGATGGCATCATCCGTTGGTATAGATGTTGCCTGCTTTAAGTCAACAGAGTCCACAGTGAGGCTGGCACAAGCCTGTTCTTCCATCAATCATCAAAGATTGCATAAAGCCAATACAGACAGAACAGATCACTAGGTCATGAAAGCTCCTGTGCGTCTCTGAATGCCAAATGACAAAAATAACAGACATAATTAACTCAAGTTAAAAAATTTAAAGTAATTTCTACCGCGCTATATAATCATCATTAAAATACATAAATAATGTCATTCCTTATGAGGGCGCTATAAAAATCCAGCGTTAGCATAACATTCCTCTTAGAAGTAAACCGCATTATTCATTAACAAATATTCGTCGCAACGAGTAAAATATATTCTATAATGCTGACTCAATAATAAAAATTAATATTTATATATATATAAATAAATAAATAGGATATTAGGATATTTAAATGACTTTAGTCCAATCATCTCAAAGAGCAGGATATTATCTAATTAATATTCATCGTAAAGTAAGTAAGTAAAATCTCGTCTCTTTGCTTAACCTTAGGATGAACAGAAGTCTCAGACTCCCTGGTAAGTAAGTAAGTAAAATCTCGTTAATTTCTAAAGCGCTTCCAAAAGATGCACCGAAGTAGCTCCTTATTCCTATGCGCTCAATCTCAAATGAAGTAGCTATAGCCAAAGGTGGGTCATTCATGCCGGGTCATTTAATCAAAAGGGCGAGTGGGCAGGACGCTATAGCTATGGAGGAAATGATTTTATAAAGAGAAATGATTTTAGTTTGGAAAGAAAAACTGGTATGCAGTAGCTAATAATACTAGCTATAACCAAAGTTGGGGTCGTTCATGTAGGCTCATTTAATGCAAAGGGCCATTGTGTTTGGGACGTTAGAGCTATGGATGAAATGATTTTTTGAAGAGAAATGCTTTGAATTTTCGTCGGTGAATAACATTGGTGTTATAAAATGCGCTGGAGTTTCTAGAAATTTTCTGAGTAGCACATCTGATGATACAAAGACTGTGAATCGATTTAAATATCATGGCGAACGATATGCGATTAAGAGAGAGCAACGGAAATTATGAAATTTGCTTTGAATTTTAGAAATATTATACATAATTCCGAAAAATGTTAGCTTTAGCGGAGCTTATCTTCGTCAGACCGATATCTGTTTCTACCGGAATATCTACTGATGCTAAAGATGTAGGCCTAACGTTGTTATGAATTTTATAACGCCGTTTTTCTTTGATCGCTTCTGTTCGTTGTTTTAGAAATTTGTCAGGATTGCTGTTGAAAGGTGAAGTGTTCCAGAAAATGAGCGATTAGACGTTTACTGTGCTCGTGAATGGAAGGGATCACCATTAGCCTCGTGGAAGGTAACGGGGGCCCGCCTCCTTATCAGGGCCTGTTTTGCGATGCCCGAGATAAGAGGGCTGATTGTAGGACACAGTTTCATGACCGAGATCAGCTGGAACAGCTTCGGAGTTCGGCTTCCATTCAGGATCTTTTCGAAGAGGAAACGGCGCAGGAGGAGGAGGAGGAGGACAGAGACCCCCATCACAACGGCATTGAAGACGAAGGATCTGAATGTTCTGAGCGTATTATCATTAACATCAGCGGTCTGCGGTTTGAAACCCGTGTTAAGACCCTCGATCAGTATCCACATACTCTGCTTGGCAACCACGAGAAGCGCAACCAGTATTACGATTCCCTTAGAGACGAGTATTTCTTTGACCGCAACCGACCGAGTTTCGATGCCATCCTCTACTACTACCAGAGCAGCGGGAGGCTGCGGCGGCCGGTCAACGTGCCATTGGACATATTCACAGAAGAGATTCGTTTCTATGAGCTCGGGGACGAGGTTATCGAAAAATACCGACAGGATGAGGGAATCATGAAGGAGGAACCAAGGCCACTGCCTGAAAACAGATTTCAGAGAAAGGTAAAAGTAAAATTAATTGCATGGAATTCTTTTCTGTTCACTGACATTTTGGCTTCAGCCTCAAACATGGGATAACAAGCCCTGGAAACTAAGTTAATGAAATGTAACGGGATATTTATATGGCGCCTCTTTTGAAGAGTCACTCAGAAGCACTCGTGCTGCAGTTACTGCCCATTGACAAAAAGATTACTCTTTAGATCATTTAAGAAGAATGGTCACTGTATCAGCAGTGACTAAGTTACATATACTGGACACAAGAGCATTCTAGACTTACTCAAAACCTTGTCTCTGAAATGAGGAGTTCTGGCTTAGAATACAATGAGGAGGCCTTAACCAGTGGACTGAAGGCATCTACACAAAGAGGAATAGAGCTAAGAGGATGTAGTGGCTATGACAGATATGACGATTAATATATTAATATTGATTTGTCATTGCTAATTTATTTATGTTAATTTTTATTTTGTAGGTCTGGCTGTTGATGGAGTATCCAGAGAGTTCAATGGCTGCCCGCTTGATAGCCCTAGTTTCCGTTACAGTAATCTTGTTGTCAATCGTTGTCTTCTGTCTAGAAACTTTACCGCAGTTCAAACAGTATCGTGTCGTCAATGCTACCGCTGGCAACAGCACGGAAATTATCGAAGAAGTCGACATTCCAAAGTTCACCGAACCGTTTTTCATAATCGAGTCTGTCTGCATCGTGTGGTTTACGTCAGAACTACTTGTCCGTTTTGCGTCGTCTCCCAACCACCTGATGTTCTTCAAAAACATAATGAACGTCATCGACCTCTTTGCGATCATCCCGTACTTTATTACGCTCGGGACGATCGTGGCAGATGAGGGGCGGGCGAACAACCAGGCGATGTCGCTCGCCATCCTCCGCGTCATCCGTCTTGTCCGCGTCTTTCGAATATTCAAGCTGTCGCGTCACTCGAAGGGCCTGCAGATACTCGGGCTGACGATCAGGGCGAGCATGCGCGAGCTCGGCCTGCTCGTCTTCTTTCTGTTCATCTGCGTCGTCCTGTTCTCGAGTGCCGTCTACTTCGCCGAGGCCGGGACGCCGACGTCGAACTTCGCGAGCATACCACATGCGTTCTGGTGGGCCGTTGTCACCATGACGACCGTCGGCTACGGCGACATGCGGCCCACGAGCCCGTGGGGGAAGCTGGTCGGGTCGCTGTGCGCCATTGCCGGGGTGCTGACGATCGCCCTCCCGGTCCCCGTCATCGTGTCAAACTTCAATTACTTTTACAACCGAGAGACGGACAGCGAGGACAAGACCGATTACATTCATGTCTACACGTGCGCGAGTAACAATATTCAGGAGACGAAGAGAAACTCATCGGTGACGGACAGTTGCATTGACATTACGCACTCGGATGAAATGGCGAGACTGTATCCGATCGGCGATGGTGGCCATCCGGCGAAGGAGAATAGAAACTCATCCTATCCGATGCACAACGTCCTTGTCGATAAGGCGGCAGAAACCAACATGTGATTAGTTTTAATTGGTTATCTATTCTGTAAATTAACTAATGAGAGTTGGATCATATTTTGCAATACTGTACACTTGAGATTTAGGAACTACTGTCAATTAGCTTCCAAACCTGCCATGTCTATCTAGACAGCTGAATGTTTTGCCGAGTTAACTCCAGTGGGAGTTGAATCTGTTGTATGGATAATGAGCATGGATATGATAGTTTGTGACATTAAGCGATGCTGTATTTATTTGATTGTGTATCTGTTTTTGCATGTATTATGAAAAATTCATTGATGTATGAAGTATGCGCTGTATAAGTTATTAAATATCCATAATTGTTAATTGTTTTACTTTGTGACTAACTAGATTGTCTCTGATTTTTATTTTGAAATTGTGGTCAAATGATCATGTGAAGATATATTTTGATTGTTTTGAAAATGATGTAATTGAGAACAATTTGGTTTCTGTCTGAGCGTAAAAATTAGAAGCATTTGGCTTTTGTTCTTGAGCCGTCCTAGCGCAGTGTCTTTGTTTGGAGGTAATTTTTTCTGATTTTATGACACTTTGACCCCTATATGTTGACCTTTGTTATTGACCCTATCTTTATTATTGACCCATCTGGCTGAGTTTGTTTTTTCATCTGCTTGATGTTGCTTTAGTGTGTTATGGAGTATAAAATGTGTCTGAGAAGAGACACTATACAGTACAAATATTGTATTACATTGCATTACGTTAAACATTGAATTTATTATGTACTTCAAATTGGTCAGATTATCGTATATGCTTTATTTGCTTTTTTTGTATGTTTTTGCATTTCTAATGTATTGAGTTCAGCTTTATGGCATGATATTTGAAACCCATTTGAATTCCATCGTCCTTTTGTGGTCTGTAAATCATTGTGGTATTTTGTTGCTGTGGTAGAATGTAGACAAGATATATTTTGCGCAGTGTCCCATCTGGGTAGAGCTTACCCTAGTGTATCTTATTCCTACTGTGGAGTACGATAGATCCGTGTTGTAGGCCAAACTTTTCCTTATGAAACGAAATATATTTTTATTGTTAGAATGTTGTGATGAACTGGATGTATTTTGAAATGTTTGCTTAGGATGTTTTGCAATTTACGATTTTATTGTTTTTGGTGAGAACTGTATTTAAAGCGTTTTAGATTATGACTTCATTGCTGTCTGTTATTTTTAATCTCATGGCTGGATCTCATTTTATAAAGTTTTTGATGAGTTTAGGTGCTATATACATACTTACTTTCTTTCTTGTTTTCTGTTTATTGTTTTAAGTAATCTGTTGATTGCTATGTTCATTTTTTATTGGAAAATTGTTGTGTTGTATATTTTATATTTGTCATTACTGAGATTTTGGCTGAAAAGTTATTGATTCTATTTTCGCAGTTGTCATCAAATTCTGATACAGACTTGAGGCAAGTTTGGTGCAGTCTCTGCATTTGTAATTCACCTTTGATGAATGTGTTGTAAATAGCACTATGGCATAGTGTTTAGCACCAAATGGTGCTGTATAAATTGTTTTGCTGTTCCTTCTTGATATGATATACAACTATTGCCTTAAATCAAATATTTTAAGACATGTGACCTTATTTGGGTCAGACCAGATTTTTGCATATAAGTCATTTGAATATCTGTGTCAGGTTTTGTATACGGAAGAGCTTTTTGTCTTTAAGATTGCATTGCCTCTGGGCAACTACGGTATTTCAGGCGTGTATTGTCTTTATCGGCTGTGTCATTTAGAGCTAATATAGATGAATGGATTGGTTGTGATTCATGTGATTACAGTTAAACTGCATGTTCTCCTGTTTAGTAGTTTTCTCTGTGTCACTGGTTTAAACACATTTCACTTCTGTGTGCTGTCAAAGGACAAAGTACAGTAAAACCTTCTTAATGCAGATCTTGTGAGATCAGGAAAAAGTGTCTTGTGTTAACTGGTCCTTATCAGTTGGTCCTTGTCTGAGTATATGTTAATGGGCTTTGCAGTCAGTGCTGTGTCCAATTATTTCCCTATATTTGTACTTGTTGCTATGGTTATGTTGACTTGCACGAAAAGGGTTTAAAATTGTCTTCTATAGCAATCAATCTATCAGTTTATCAGTATCAAAACAAGAGATCAATACTGTTGCAATTTAATATCTGGTAAATAGTTACAAAGGCAAATGTCTTTGAATATGCAGTTTTTCAAATGTCAACGTTAACAAGGAGATACTAAGTGGATAGGCAAGAGAAGTGAGATATTTCTCTGTAATAATTCTACCTTCCAGTATAATAGATTTTTATATAACAAAACATTTATTTACTGAATATTGCATAATCCTGCTGTTCCTGTCTACCTGGGGTTAAACTGAACTTGTGATGTACAAAAAAATCAGTTATAGACATAAGCCTGTAATAATATTTCAGACATTTGTTCCCCAGTTAACTGACATATGCCATCTTTGATATCTGTTATAAAGAATAACAATTTATATGTGCCTCTGTAAAATAAGCTTGTTGACAGTGCTCTTTTCCACAGAACGCTTTTTATGTGTTGATGAAAGTTCAGTGGGTTGAATTTGGATGGTGGGGGGGAATTGGGGACCAATCTGTTATCACTGGTCATATTTGCTGTAATTCACGCATACTACATGCACCATTGTGTTGCCAACATATCTTGTGGAAATGAATTTTGAAATGTAAACTTATATTATGCCTGAGATGGTTTTACGTTCTTTTCAATGTAAAGTAATAGCTGGTATGGATGCTTTGGAACAACAGATTTCTTATGTCCACTTATTTGAGATTCTGGTGCAGATGATGTATTTCAATTGTATCCGTTTGATTTCAGTTGGTTTCCAATGCTTCTGTCCAATTTGCCAATGAAGTGTTTATTGAAATCAGTTTCATGGAAATTTTTCTGAATGCTTTCAATTTCTCGTCCCTAGTTTGTGATGAACGTTTGACCCTCAAATTTCTCTTGGTGTGCCAACTTTGCTGTGGGTCAACCCTAGTGATGTATCCATGAAAGGTATAATGGGATTTTTCAGGTGTATTAGTACATGTGGAAATGAATTTTTTAAAATCCCATTTATTTTAACATTTGTTTACCATTTATTGTCTTTAAAGACATTGCCTTGGGTCTTAGTAAAATGAGGTCACGTGTTTAGAAAATTTACTTAATAAACTTTGGTCAAGCACGGATAAAATTTTATCTATCTATTCTATATCTGTAATTTTATAATGATTAGATATAAAATTTTAAAATTCGGTATAATTTGTGAGTTGTATTACTGGCATTATTTCATTATGATTGTTATTAGATGTTATTAGAGTACAGTTTTGTTATATAGGCTGTTATTCATTATATATATATATATATATATATATATATATATATATATATATATATATATATATATTAGTGAGAGAATCAGTTGTTAGTTGTAATTTATTGAGCTTGCATTTTCCAGTGATGACATGGTTTTATTTGCAGTATTAATGGATCATTGTAAATCTGATTAAGTTGAAAGTAAATGCACTTTATGATTAAAAAGTAAGTGTTTGACCAGGTTGTGTTCTGTTGATACTGTACGTTCACCTGAACCCCTTAATTGCCTCTTTATATGTGTTTTATATTCAGCACAGTCTGACTGACCTCTTAGGCTTCTTGACCTTGCTCTAGTTTGGATTGGATTTGGTGCTCCTTATTCGGCTGATGCCACGGGCATCATGGGTGCCAGAGAAGTTCTTTGATTGTCTGCACTGAAACTAAAACAGGGATTGCAAATGGTCCATTACAATGCCAGCTGCTCGACAACAAAATGGAATCGCGACGATCAGTGTTTTAGCCAAAAAGATTTCAATTGCAGTTAATAAAAAGTCACTTGGTCTGTCTTTGCTTATAGACCCACATGCACTGCAAATACCTTCTCTCTCTCTCTCTCTCTCTCTCTCTCTCTCTCTCTCTCTATCTATCTATCTATCTATCTATCTATCTCTATCTCTCTCGTGTTGTGTTAATTTTGGCTCGCAGACTGAAAAACTGACTTCCTGACCCTAGGCTTGAATGTGTCTTGCAATGTTCTGCAAGATAAAAGCTGCAGCTCTTCTAGTGACAGAATTTTTCAAGACTTTAGTATAAAATAGAAATAATTAATTTGACAAGTTGCATAATATTAATTTTGCCTAATGTTCTGATAAACTAAAAAAACTGCATAATCTTTTAGAGATTTACAAGAATGATGCATTTAATTAGGCTGGGGTGTGTAATTGTCTTTTGAATTACTTTGTAATTATAAGACAGATTATGCTTATCCTAGTACCGGTAAGTGAATTGCTCGACATAATTGTGACTGACTAAGTGGACCGTCTGCAATCTCAGCATAATAATTTATTTGCATGTGTGTGTGAATGTGTGTGCAAAATTCCCATGCCATGTTCTTAAATTAACTGATTCATGTCTGCTTGCTTTTAGAAATAGAGTCCATGAGTCACTTCGTGCTCATACCTACTACTGGAATCTATGTGTAGAGGTGTTTGACTGTGGAAGCTACATTCTGCTACTGAATTTGGCTGCTGTTTTGTTTTGTTAAAATTCAAGTAAATATGCATGATATGTATCACTTAATGATATTTTTGGTCTATCTGTAAACGCGTTATAACCTAGACGAGGTTCATTGTTTTAAAAGCAGCTTTTGAAATAGTTATGGACTTCTAAAGTTGTGTGTGTAATACTTTTTGGGGTTTCTTTGACCGATGTATGTTTTTGAAGAAGCGCAGTCGGCAACAGTCGTATTGTTGTGTTTTGAGAGGAGTTTTTGTTGTCGTTTATTTTCGATTTAAAAGTGTTAAAATCAGAGATTTTATATTTAGAAATTCGCCGATTTGATTTCTTTTCAGTCGATTTCGTTGAATCTTCAGCCAGGCCATGGCCGATCGCTTGGGTAAAATAACCGTAGTCATCCGATACGTAGCACTGTTAAAACGCCTTTCGACGAACTTCTATAGCGCCACTATATTCATTGATCAGGATAGTTGCCGTGTTAGGTGATCTTGGCCATTGGATGGTCTGGAAAGGTCGTCGATTTTTTCTTAATGACATCATGTTACCCAACAATAATGGGGCGGGGCGGGGACAAATGGACAGGGATTGCAGTTTTTTGGGATAAAAAATAATGCAAAGTGTATCGTAACTGTAGTTCACATACTTTGTATGTAACGATTTTTGTGCCTCTTGAAATAATCATAAATAAATTCAATTAATTTTAGCTGTCGATCAGCATTCAATGCTTAGTTTTAATGGCTCTATGGAAGTTCCTCTATAATGAGAATAGTGTAGTGGAAACTGAGGGCCAAAATGAAAGAGGTTGGTGCAGTGGCTGACCACAGCAGTCTGGTTTACGGACGCCGCAAATATTCAGAACATGTTGGTTTGCTTATCTAATATTAAAGTGTCTTAGCTATGAAATGTTAAGGCTGATTTTTACCAGGATCTTACTGGGCTGTTTATCTCTGTTTTTTGTGTCTGTAATATGATTGTTGGCATCACATGATTAAGCAACTTCCTGAAAATTCAGTTTCATATTTCATGTGCATTGTGCTTTCAATGCAATGAACTTTATCATTGTTTATATCGTTTAGTCAACAGTGAGGCAAACGTCCGTCGGATCACGAACGTTGAACAATGTTTTGGAGCTTCTGGACAAGTAAGCATGTCATCTTCAGACAGTCACTGAATGTCCATCATTCTTGGTTACAGTCAATGCAGTGGATATCGGTGCACTCCCCAGGAATCATCCAACCATCAGTGATACCAGTTTAGTGTTGGGGATCTTTTGAGGGGAAATGTGGGACTCAAAGGTCCTAAAATTGTGGGGAAAAATACAAAAGTTTCCCATTTATGCTCCTACTTAAACTCCCATATATGCGGAAATTGCATTTTAGTGCGGCCATATATGGGAAAATTGTGGCATTTTTGGTAATGAACTCCACATTTTCCCGTTGAAACGGCTGATGGGCAGAAAAGGTAATCCAAACAGGCACTGGTTCCCTGTATACCTATGTAAATATAATAATAGGATGAAATTCACTGAATATGCGATCGCCAGAAGTCTTTGCATTTACTCTGAAAATGTTTTAAAATCAATGCATATTGACTTGAAGTCAAAGAGATTGTCCTGATTTACCATTCACCTGGAAGTTTCGGAAGATTTGGAAGATTTGGAAAGAAGATTTGGAAGTTTCGTTGTTTTTTTGTTCAGTTCCGATTTTGATGGTCTCTCCTCAGCAGATTTTTTGTGCCCCTGTTTTTTTAGACACAGCTAGGGTTGTTGGTGTTTTTGATTAAATGTCTCCACAAATTTTGATTATGAAAAATCATAATAATAGTGACAGGTTTTAGACTGACATTGAAATAGTAACTATTTGTGTATGCACAGTGATTATTTTCACATGTGAAATTATGTAATTTGAAGAATTTTTTTGCTATATCAGGGCATATATGTACTTATGCTCTTGATTTTTCAGTGTTTGTATAAGTGATAATTTTAGTTTATCAGCATAGAGTGATATTGTTATATATATTCTGTGAAATTTTGACCCCAGAGTGTTGACTAGCTCTTGTCAAATTCATTAATTACACTGGTCTACGTCAATTTTGCTGACTTGAAGACAACATGTGATCTTTATGTATTTTGGTGTGCTGAATCCAAAAATCACACCCATTTCCTCCTATCACGTCCAGTTTTTCCGCAAAACGCTGTTTACTGATTTACTATTTACAGTAATAACGTAACATTATGTATTATAATTCTTTAGCTATATTGAATATGCAAAAAGATAAGGATGTGCAAAAAGATATGCTTAATATGCAGTGGACATAACTATTTAACAATACAACAGTTTAATAGGCAGTTTTAAACTGCAGACGTCAGCATTTTATGGTTATAGGCCTATATAAGCAGCGTGAAACCGACGGCAGCATTCAGTCGTTCAAAAGGCTTACAAGTCGCAGCAAAATTAATTCTTTTAAATGGGTTTCTGTGGAATATGTCAACCAGCACTCGAACACTTCGTAGACGGTGCAGGAATTATCCTGACAAGTTTGGGTACATTTGTGGTTTTTTTACAACACCTAAACAAAGGAGAGATATGTCTGAATTTGTGCATAAAGCTTATAATGCATATTTCGCAGTTAAATTGGGTGACCAGGACAACCTTGGGCACCACATAAAGTGTGCAGGACATGTGTTGAAAGCCTCAGACAGTTCATAATGTGACTAAAGGTCAGACAATGGACTGAAGGTCAGAGAAAAAGTCTTAGCTTTGGAGTTCCAATGGTGTGGCGAGAGCCTCGAAACTATGTTGATGACCGCTACTTTTGCTTTGTAAATATTGCGGGCATGTCCACAAAGACAAAATCTTCCATCCAGTACCCAAATCTTCCCCTCTTCTCTGAGACCGGTTGCTCACTGTGACAAAGTTTCTGTGCCTATTTGCACTACTTTGGGAGTTTCTGACGACGATGAATTTTGTCTGTGAACAGACACCGATGGTGAAGATTTCGTGGCGTCAGAAGTTGACGCTGGAATGCACCAAACATTCAACCAAGCTGAGTTGAATGACCTTGTACGAGATCTAGATCTGCCGAAGTCGGCAGCATAGTTACTGGGTTCAAGACTGAAGGAAAAGAACCTGTTGAGTGTTGACTCCGGGTAACCACGCTTATGTATCCTGGCAGAGAGAATGATCTTCTGAAATATTTCCATGTGGGAGGAGGAGTTTGCATACTGCATCAACATCAAAGAACTTATTGCATCAATGGCATGTTATATTTGTAGACAAGATGCTTTTTACGACCGGATTACTGACTTTCTTGGCAACTTCAGAGCTGAGAATTATGACCTTCAGTTCAAAATTCGAAGATTGCTTTTCGAAGACTGGGAGCAAACAATGAGTGTCAAGTTGCATTGCCTTCATAGCTATCTGGAGCTATGAGTGAAGAACAAGTATAATGCTTCCATCAAGACATCAAGACCATGGAACGTAGATATCAAGGCAGATGGAACTGGAACATGATGGCAGACTACTGCTGGTGTGTGCAGAGTGACAACTGTGATCATAACTATAGCTATATACCGGACTCCCGGAGCATCCAAAAAGAGAAGATTCCTGCCTCAAAACTTAAATTTAAGCAACTAGCAATTGTTCTTATTGCTCTCTTGGTTAGATGACAGACTAATTTTTTGGCTGAATAAAAAAATTACGTGCTATCAGTTCTTCAGAATTTCCATTTTCCCTTATGTTTGACTTAAACACCTTTAATTAAGCATTCCTCATTTGCGAAAAAATTTGACGTATTGCATAATTTTTGACTTCATATCTGGAATCAGCACCTCTCAATTGGGTAAAATCAGCAAAAATACTTAGGTCAGCAGACATTTTTTTAAAAAATGTAGACCAGTGTTATAGTTGCTTTTGCTTTCGGAATAATTTATTATTTAGAATTCCTGTTGGTAGGTGGTTGTAATTACTAATATAAAATTCATTTTGTAATGTAAAATGTGTTATGGCCTGAATGAATGGAGGTTATTGATTGAGCTATGCAATTTATTGCAGCAAGACCTTGTTTGACGTCTATAAATATTAAATCACTGATAATAATATTATTATTCCGCAGTCATTAATCTGCTACCACTAACCAATGAAACAGTCAACAATTTGTCCATAATTATGCTATTCCATCGTATTTTAGCTTGGATGATGACTTGAGTGCCACGAATGCTGTGACTTTACAAGGAATATGCATTTAGAAGAATGGAATTAGATGGGTTTGACAGCATTTATGAGGATCTACCATACATAATCAGGACGCAGTGATATGTATTTAGTTGTGGAATTATGATATTTTGCAGGTAAGACAGATAGCTTTGCAGTTATGATTATACTTCCCGTAGCAGGGATGATAAAACAGTTGAAAATTAAGAATATGAAACTATGATCTGTATTTGGTTTCTATTTCAGCCGCTGTCTGCTACGGGGCGGATTTTGATAGGAGAGGGAGTTCTGACGAAGATGTGCCGAAAGGGGCCGAAACCTCGCCAGTTCTTTTTATTCAACGACATTCTTGTCTATGGCAGCATCCTGATCAGTAAGAAGAAGGTGCGTTAGTCTGAATCTCAGGTCACACTCGCTTCTCATTCATTTAAGGGCTGTTCAGACTGTGCGGATTTCTACAGCAATTGATACAAATCATTTGTACGTTATTACTAACGAATGATAAATTTAATTCCAACAGACAGCCAATGCTGGCATTTCAGTCTGTGTTTGCCTATAATTCACGTTGGCCCATGTCAGTTAGACGCATCAACTTCCCAGAAACTTCTTACTGCCATCTGTCAGGTATTCATGTGGTGGAGATCTGCTTAGGGAGAACGAATATGAAATTTAGCACAGGTTATAAGTCTGCCACCGGTTTCTGTTGTATTCATTAGCATAAGCCATATGCAGACGTGTGTTGTCCTGTGGTTTATGTTTATGACAACTGTCGTTCTGACATTTTCTGGGAAATTTTTAAAAGTCATTTAGCATTTTGGATGTTTGTTGAACATGATTTTATGAATTGAAGCTCAGCCATTCTTGATCCTGAATTGAATTGAAACTCATCTCGTTGTCAGTTATCTCAGTGGGAGTACTTCTGAGTGACATTCAGAAGAGACACTGTTGTACAAATATTCTGTTACATTATGTTGCTAATTACATTTGATGTTACTGTTGAATGGTTGTGTTTTGTGTCTTCCTCTATGTTTGTCGTTCTTCAGTACAATCAACAACATATCATGGCCCTGGAGAATATCACACTGAAGACAATACCAGATGAAGGATGTAAGACTTTGAAACACGAGCATCTTCTTTCAAAATCATCGTATTTGCACCATTTAGGAAAATATCGAGTTGCCATCGGCTGTTTCATACTTTATGCCTGCTCTTTGTAAATGATTTTATAACTTTAATCTTGTCTTTGAGGGAGTATTGATTATTTAACTGGCATGTCTGAACGCCCTTGGTGGGGCATTTTGAGCCTCCGTGGCATATCCGTCGTGTGTTCTCTCTTGAATTTTGATTGTTGTGCATTTGACTTTGTATGGTTTTTTCAGGTTTGAGAAATGGCTGGCAGATAATCAGTCCAAGCAAGTCGTTCTCCATCTACGCTGCGACTCCATCAGAGAAGTCTGAATGGATGTCTCACATAGCGAAATGCGTCCAGGACCTTCTTAAAAAAGGTGTGCAACTTTTTGAACCAGCAATACCTTCAAAATATCACATTCACCCTGCAATGCCATTATGAGAAGGAGCGGTTTCACGTGAAATTATGTTGTCAGGATTAACACATACGTGGTTTCTTTGTCTTTGTTTATGATTTATGACGATATTTATTTATTTATTTATCTTGAGTGTTACACAAAATTTTTGGAGCAGCAGAACTCTTCGTTATTACATTTATCACATTATTACATTTATTTTGGTTAAGAAAACGGTTTAGAAAGAATCATGTGACAAGCAAAACTTCTTCAAGAATTTTCAGAATTTGCCTGGAGATCAGTTTTGCTCATCAGATCAATTTCAGTTTTATCTTAAACGTATTTCAGTCGTTGACTGAAAGTTTTCTGTCTGCTTTTACAGTTGCATTTTACTCAGTCAAGAACAACCATTTGCATTAAATGCATTGAATGGGCACATTTAGGATGATTTTTCAGGGGGTTTATTCTATTTTTAGATGGGAGGAAGTCAGCACTGGCCGATCCGTCTCCTGTCTGGGTTCCGGATTCTGACGCACCCGTTTGCATGCACTGTCGCAAGTCGGAATTCACTGTTCTCAACCGTCGGGTGTGTTCTTTGTACATTTATGATCTTTGCTTCTATTTATAGTGTGCTTAGGAGTGTTTACTTGCAGAATCTTCAGCAGGCGATGAATAATTTGTCCGATTTGTACGATTATCTGCTGATGGTCACACAAGAGAAATTCCCGGCATTATGTGTAGCATTTGTTGATTTGTATTTTGTTTGTGGTGCTACATCAGCATCACTGCAGGCGCTGTGGCATTGTGTGCTGCAACGCCTGCGCAAGCAAGCGCTGGCTTCTGCCTCACCAGTCGTCCAAGCCACTGCGGGTCTGCCTGACGTGCTTCTATAAGCTCAGCGGAACACCTTCAACGGACCTATCGAGTGAGTGAAAGTCGTGTCTACTTTTATTGCTGTGTTTCTGGTGCGGGTTAGTTGATGGCACACTGCATGGATGATATTAGTCATACATAGACTGCTGCACTTTCTCTTTTTGGTGCTGCGCCCTCCTAACCCCCTCCCCCTCATCATATTATTTTATCAGAGCTACTCCATCCTCTGAGCTCTATCATCGGTCAGCCATGTCTTTAGTCCACTTGTTAAGGCCCTGTCACTGTGCCCCAAGCACAGACCTCCTTATTCCCGAGATGAGGTTTGGAATCAGTCAGTCCTATGCTCTGGAATGCTCTTGACCCCAAGTACATGTAACTTGGCAGCTGCTAATTTGATGGCCATCTTTTTGAAATGACTTAAAACTCATCTCTTTGTCAATACACAGTAATCACAGCAGGAACACCTTCTTCTTCTTCTTCTTCTTCTTCTTCTTCTTCTTCTTCTTCTTCTTCTTCTTCTTCTTCTTCTTCACCGCTAAACAAATGCTCTGTTACATCAGAAATGATATGGTTACATTGCTTTAAAGGCAAAATAAGACTAATTTATAAGACTTTGATGTTTGCAAATAGACGAATGGGCCGGTCGAAGTAATTACAAAAGTGCAAATTCCTCTGGTGAAGATTCATCAGAATCAGACAGCGAAGCTCAGCCGATTGGAAACCAGATTGCTGAACAGGTAGTGGTCTTGCACTTTGAGGAGAGGCGGGCATAGATGGTTGATGTAATTTTAACAGAATTCTACTTTGCTTCATAATCTGCTTAGATGTTTGTTAACCCTTACACCCCGTAAGACTGATATTTTGGCTTCATAACCCATTGGTTATAGGGATCGCCAGGGTGTGGGGGGGGGGTTTAATATTGGCAACTGTTGATTTTGATTGTATCTTTCTGTGTTTTTATGTTGCAGCCAACTTTTTATTGATCCAGAAACTGCACGCGAATGTTAAAAGTTCTGACTTCTTCACTTCAAAATGCCTGAAAATCTCTTATCTCTTACACATCAAGCGACGCTTGGTTGGCTTTGATGATCTGAGTTTGAACATTCCGACCAACCGACAGCCTTAACATTCTACTCAATACTGCTGTTGATATCATAAGATTACATATTGTACTATGACCACATTTTGTAAAAACTTATAGATGTATATTACATGATATTTCAATATGATATTTTGAGAACTATTATCATGGTTTGGCAATAGTTATGATTATATTTTCAAAACGGCTAAATTTGATGCTGTAGAAAATTGATTCTGTGCATTTGCCATTTGTGTCGCATTGTTTTTTACAAGTGGTTTAAATAAATTGTGGTTTATTGTTTACATTGTGATTGTTTTACATTGGTTTTGCTATAAAATGTTTAACAATTATTTGCTACTCTAATATCTTATTATAGCAGACTTCAGAGGGAATTTGCTATCAGGGAAACTGTGAATCTTGTCTGTAATGACCGCGATTCTCTCATAACCAAATCTGACATTGTGAGATTCTATTGTAGTGTGTATGGATTTTATTTACATTAGAATCAAACAGTTTTTAATTGCAAAATAGACTAACAGCACTTGAATATCACAGACTAATTCCTCATAATTGATTAACCAGTTTTTTTTTATTGATGTCTTGCTATTTTGTTTAGTTAGTGTTGGGCTTAACTGTTGTGTTATGACCTAGTGTTGTTGTGAACCACCTGTTTATATCGGTTTCTAAGTTTGGTAAGACGCTAGAGCGGCACGTTGACAGAACGGGTTCTACTCCCGCAGGAGCTCCAAAGGTCGACTCGGCCTTCATATGCTAGAGGGCGGTGGTAAATGAGTAGCAGCTTTGGCTGTGAAGGTAAAATGCGGGTCAGGAAAAAGCAATGGTAAACTACTATAAATTAATGGCACAAACCACCAGCATCACTGCTTTTCTGAAACCGGAGATGAGCACCGGGCCCAGCGCTCGAACTTGAGTATGGGTGAACCTTTAATCAAATTCAGAGTTTTGGATTCTGTGGAATTGTTTAGAACTTGTCTATTGATTGCATTTGTTTCATTTTGATCTATTTTGCATTTGAATTGACTGTAAGATCACTTCTGTTAATGTCTATGCTTTGACCATTGATACCTAATGTCACTAGAGGGTCGTTTGACTATAGTAACATTTCGTTTCATCATTGCGGGTGATTAGATCCAAACGATTTTGACATAAAACATTTTTTTGATGAACTTGTCCATACCAAAATAATGCAAAATGAATTTTGTTGTCTTTGCTGCAGGTGAATGACTTATATTATGCAGTGCTTATCAGATTAATAACATTTCACATATGCACTATATTATATAGATATGCTTTAACAAAGATACTTAGTGTGTGTTTGTGAGTGTGTGTGTGTGTGTGCGCGCACGCTTACAGAGAATATGTTTGATGGTAAGTTATCTATATTGTTTCATTTAATACAGTTGCACAGCAATAATGATTTCTATTGTATTTGTTTGGTACAAAGCTTGAGTTTATATGCAATGATCTACATGCATTAAATGCATTTGCAAACTGTATTTATTAGAGAAAGTTTTGTCAGCTACCAGCGGCTTGGCCAATGGGGGGGGTTTGGGGGTTAAACCCCCTCACTTGGGTGCCAACGAAAAAATTTGTTTAACGTGTTTCCATGCAATTTTTATTTTCGGGTGCGGTTTTGGGAGTCAAAGCCCCCCTTGACACTGCTGACCAAAAGATTTTAAGCACCAAAGGTGACGACTTTTTTGACTTGTCAAGATCTTTGGAAAGTTGGTTACGGTCTAAAGTCAAAACCAACCGCCCTTCCGGAAATCCTGGCTACGCCACTGTCAGCTACTCCAGGTGATGTTTGATAGCCAGACCAATGGGATAAGTTACCAGACCAGTGGGCAAAACAAATTTTCCGTTGTTTCATTATGTTAAATAAGTTAATGAAAACATGAAACTTCGTCTTTCCTATGTAAAGAGTGGACCAGTGGAGACGGAGAGAGTACGCAGTGACTAGGAAATTCTCCCCACCCCACCCCACTGCTCCCCTCCTCCCCGAGGCGGAGCTATGGTGTCCGGAGCCCGGGGTCAAAGTATACTGATGGCGCCCCTCAACTTCCCGACAATCTTGACAAGTAAAAAGGTCGTCACTTCGCGTGGTTAAGTTATTGACGTGAGCGCGGATGACCTAACTAACTATATTGATGCTTTTTGTTTAATCCTTTACTGCTACCTTGAGCCCGATTTTTGCGCCCCCACCTCGGCGCCCGGGGACATATGTACCCTCCGCCCCCTAGCTCCGCCTCTTCCCCCCAGCAAATGCCACACTAGTGTAAATGCTTTTAGAATGCTTTTAGAAGTGAGTTAAGGGCCTAAGTACTACAGAATATTGCGCTGACAGGTAACAGCCATTAGCGTTGGTATGGCTCCAGAATAGAACCTTCACTAAGACAAACCAAATCAAATCGTTCGATGTCAGATTAAAACCCGGAACTCCAAGGTGCTACAGCCTATAATATTATAGAGTCATTCTAGCACCATATCATCCCCCCCACAATACCATACAAATTTCAAAGTCCCGCAACCAAGCCTGACCGAGCGAAGGGACCCGTCCCATTCCAGGCTACGTTAATAGGTATAGCTACTGGACTGTGCCTTGCGTTGGCGCAAGAGGTCCCCTAGTCTGACGGGGACCGATCGTGGCATTTGCGCAAAGACCGTTGAGAAACTTTCGAGGGGGGAGTTCAGAAAGCATGATTCGTGGATGTTCAAAGTGAAGAACTAAAAGCTTCTCGAAGAAGTCTCTCTTGATCTTTCTTATGCTTGTCGGACAGTGTTTATTCTAGGCCTTCTCTGAAGAGGGGAATTCCCCTCCCCCCAAGTTTTAAAATTTTCCCTCAAATTTTTTTATATGTTGGCTGGGGGATGGAAATTTCCCCCTAAAGTGTGGAGACTCAGACCTTGTCCCCCAAACATGTCAAAATCCCCTCAGTGTTAAGGTGGCTAGAATAAACACTGCTTTTCGGAGACTTAGCCTACCTGTAAATGTCGATGAGCCCCCATTACGGAAACCTTGCTACGCCACTGGTGTAATGAAATAACGATTTCACTGTAGAAATCGGATCAGGAACGAAATAACATTGCAGGCCTATGGTGGGACATGTGATGTTATCTGAAGTCTCGTAGAGAAGAAGACAACGAATGTGAATATAACGAACAAATGCATTTATCGGATGAAAAGATAAAGAAGTCACACTTTGCAAAACAATTAAACCAAGCAATTACAGACCAGTGAGCCTAACATCTGTAATCGGTAAAGTTATGGAAAAAATACTGAAAGAAAGCATTTTGGAACATTTGACTAGGCATAAAATTGTTAAAGATAGTCAGCATGGATTTACAAAGGGGCGTTCATGCCTGACCAACCTGTTGGACTTTCTGGAGGAGGTTTTTGATAATCTTGGATTTTACCCAAAGCTTTTGATAAAGTACCCCATATAAGGCTGGCTGCCAAACTGAAGTCCTGTGGAATAAGGGGCAATTTCTCAGATGGATTGAAAATTGGTTGAAGGGAAGAAGACAGAAGGTTGGCATTAGGGGAGGCCATTCGAAGAGTTATCAGTGGAGTGCCTCAGGGCTCAGTGCTTGGGCCATTACTTTTTCTAATATATATAAATGATATCGATGAAGGATTACTGTCCAAAATTTCAAAGTTTGCCGATGACACAAAGTTATGCAGAAATATAGACTCGGAGGATGATGCAAAAATTTTACAAGAAGATCTAAGGAAATTGTTTCAGTGGTCTGTGGACTGGCAGATGCTTTTCAATATTGATAAATGTTCTGTAATGCATGTTGGGAAGTCTAATAATGGTAATGAATATTCTTTACTTTCTAACCACAACAGAAAAAGAAAGAGACATTCTCACCAATGCATGGAGGCAGCAAAAAGGAAACCAAATGTTGGGAATGGTGAAAAGGACAATTGTGAGTCAGACAAAGAGATAATCATTAAACTTTATAAGTCATTAGTAAGGCCTCATCTGGAATACTGTGTTCAGGCTTGGAATCCATTCTTGAAAAAGATATAGAACTTTTAGAAAAAGTGCAAAGACGAGCAACGAAGATGGTCAATTTAATTTAAGCTACGAAAAAGACTTCAATATTGTGGACTGACAACATTAGAAAGGAGAAGAGAGAGAGGGGATTTGATAGAAACATACAAAATAATGACTGGGAAAGTAGATGTGCCATATGATCGATTCTTTACATTGGCACACTATAGCAGCACAAGAGGCCACAAGTGCAAATTGTTTAAGCAGAGGGTTGGTCCAAGAAAGAAAAACTTTTTTAGTGCAAGGGTTGTGGGACAAATGGAACAGTTTGGACGAGGTGGGAGTGACAGTTGAAACATTCAAAGGCTATCTAGATAAACTAGGTTATTGAATGCAGATGGTTACATCAGTGGTTTTCAAAACCAATTAAAAATCACATTATTATAATCAAAAACCATAATTATTGTACAGTAATTATCGCATTCCTTATCCATTGTCGTCATTGGATGTTGAAAGTTCGAGGGAAGGCGATTGTGCTTATATGTCTCTGGATTGTAACCGATATATCCGTAATGTTGTCATCGTCATCAAAGGTTCCACAATTATTCATTGCACTTGAGGTCATTGGGCAAAATTCAGTGAGTCTTTTTTTAATCTTTCATTTTGCCGAGGTTTACTGTTTCAGGAATCTTGTATTAATGTAAACCATTTCGTAACAGCAACTTCTGAATCCGGTGCGTCTCTTTATCACGCGATAGTAGTTTCGAGCGAAATACCAGCGCCGGAAGCCTGCATCTTCTAATCTCTTTAGAAGCACATATTGGTAGTGGAGTGTCTGTACAGTGAACTGTCCAATATGAATTTCCACTCCAAACTGTTTAACCCTTGAAAGTGTATCACCTTCCAACATCGGAACCAGCGATGGCCATTCGCTTGATTCAACATCAATTTTCAGATAGTCTATTATTGTCTGCAATTGAAACACGCATATGCCTATTAAACGAGTTAGTTTTCATTTGTTGTCAAAGACCAACAATGTTGCAGCATTCGGATGGAAAATAAGGTACACAGAAGCTGTGAATAGATAGGCCTAGATATATATATCACCATTGACTCACAACAGCTCTCTGAATGCACGCACTAAATGAAAGCAGAAGAAATCGTGACAACGGCGTAACAACTCGCATTGATGTTTCCCTAAATGCGTGATTAACCATTAGACATGTTGTTGTTGTTGTTGTTGTTGTTGTTGTTGTTGTCATTGTCGATTTTCCTAACACATGCTGCCACTGCTAGAGCAAGAGAAGTTTCTGGTTGCTGTATTTTAAGATTGAATAATCTTACGTCCGTTTCGTTGAAGAGGGCGGTGATGTCTGCAAATGTCTTCAGGGTCCAATGTCGGTCGTTGACAGTGTTGTTTCCTCCGATTCCGATTTTGTAGAACCAGACTCTGTCGCTCCGCCGGTGAGTGCCAGCCTTCATGCTGCGTGAATTTACATTCAGTGACTTTCAGAATAGGCTGAATAGCACCCATATATAGGAAAGCCCATCACATATAAAAGTGTTAGTCTAACAGAAAAACTTAGCAATGCAGCATAAAAGACGTTGGGGGGGAGGGCTTCGATTAGTCCACACAATTTCTCCAACTGCAATGGCGTAGTGGGTCGTGGGAGTGCTGGTGGCAGACATACGACCAACATTTTCGAACCCGAATGGATATTCGTCATAGTAATTCTATGTTACTACGTGTCAAAATAAGGTGACTTACCTTGGATCAAAAGATCTGACAGTGCAGTTGAATTTTCTTGAAATTGCGTCGTCAAAACTGAAATCATTGTTGATCCTGTAAACAAAACATCACCATTTGAAAATTATTCTCGTGAAATGACTAATCTTAAGAATTTCTGAGGCAAATGATCATCAGCTGAGATCGAAATTTCTATGAGAAAGACTGAGTTTACTTCGTAGAAAGATCACGACATGGGAATAACTGATTTTTATGATATTGGTGAAAACCAGGGTGCGATTTGTGACATGGAGCAGTGGGGGGATATGTCGAGCTTGGGGGTGTAGTTGCTGGGGAAGTGTAGCAGTGGGAGATGTAGTGGTGGGGGATGTAGCAGTAGGGGGATGCAGTTGGGCAGTGGGGGAAAATTCCCCCTTCCCCCTACAAAACGCGCCCTGGTGAAAACATGACATGCGTCAGTCAATGCATTGATCGTGATCAGTGCCCAATCATATGAAAGTGGTGCAAGAAATTTGACTCATCAACGATGTCGATGATGATGACGACGACGATGAAGACGATAGTGGCGGTGGTTACATGATGATAACGACTACGACGACTGACCCAAAAGAGTAGACTAGACATGGCTCTTTTGGTCCATAAGGTTTGGCAATGCACATGTCCCAACCTCCGTCTAAGGCATTTCCAAAACGCAATGCATTCTCGCAGAGGAGATGTAGATTCGATATGAACCTACAATTTGTAAAAGAAGACTCGTAAAAATAAAATGAGAAACAAAAGAGAGTTCATTCTTTTAACAATGATTCATTTGGCATTCACTCCAAAATTTCAATGATGCACGGTATATACTGGTAGCCTATTAGGTAAAATTAATACGGCGCTATTAAAAGGAGTTGACTTCTTCATATTAGGGCCTATACAGAAAGACACTTGCTTGAAGAAGGCGATGTCAGCCTCGTCTAAGGTCATGTTCGGATGAACTTTCGCTGTTGATGGACCGACGAAAAGCAATCCCTTCTGTCTTGAGAACATTTCTGAGCCAGACAACGTCTAAAACGGATTGCAAGATATCGAGGCGTCTCTAGACGAGAACCGTCAAAGTACTTTTATTTCCGACAGTGGCGTCGCCAGGAGTTTGTGGTGGGGGGAAGGGGGCTGGCATGTCAGATTCTTTACCCACCACCTCCACAAAAAACTTTATCACCGGCTCTGCGCGAATCTGGTAGGTGGTCTAGGGCAGGTTGGGGGAGTTTCCCCCATTTGCCCCATGTGGCGACGCGGTGAGCATTTGAACGCAGTGGCGGCTCCACAGGAGCCCCTTTTGAGTGCCTGGCTCCCAGTGGCCCCTTTTGGGACCCTATACTTAATACTACATACCTAACTACAAATGGTTGCCCCTCCCATGATTAGAAGTTGCCACCCCAACGGCCCCCACTTGCCAAATCATGGAGCCGCCATTGTTTGAACGCGGTGAGCATTTGGACGCGGAGGGCATTTGGACGCGGTGAGCATTTGAACGCGGTGAGGATTTGGAGGCGGGAGGCATTTTGACGCGAATTTTTGGTTGGGTATGGGCAAAAGGGGGCTGGCGTGTCGGATTCCTTTCCCATCTTTCCACCCCTCCATAAATAACGTTTTCACCGAATTTGCGCGAATCTGGTAGGTGGTCTGGGGCAGGTTGAGGGCAGTTGCCCCATTTGTCCCCCCCGTAGCGACGCTAATGATTTCCGAGACGATGCAAAAATCATCATAATCGTCGTCGTCATCATCACTATCTTCGTCGTCATAATAGAAATTTTCGTGAAAATGGCTTACTTGATAAAGAATACAAATCATCAAAAGACTCAGGGCTATGAACATCCATTTCAATCTGGAATTCATTTGAGAGCTTCGTACCTCTGGAAAACACAAAACATTCTCGTACACAATTATATTACGCCTGATTGTGAAATGAAGATGTGATATATGTTGCATGTCTAACTGTCGACAGTTCGTTGTTTGGCCTATTCTACGTCGACGCAAATTCACCCATGCGCCTGTTATGATGAGATTTTCAGATGATTAATGCGTCTGAATGTATTTCTTAACTTGAATACTGCTTCATGTGCCATTGTTTAGGATTGCATGTAACGACCAGCGCATCGTTCCATGTCTTCAATATTATTGTCTTTAATATTAGAATTTTTATAACTTTTACTGATGAACAAATTTGAACAGCAATGGTCTGTGATTGGAGTGGGAGAGGGGGAATTGGTCACCTATCACAACGCCCCATGACCCAAAATGCCAAGTAGGCCTAAGGTAGAGAATTATATTATGTTGTCGCGCTGTTACCGAATTTCAAGTAATAGTGTGATTGAAGGTACGGATTATCGTTTCATAGAAATAGGCTATAAAATGACTTACCTGAGATCAACGTGTTTTACGCAAGAGCCTATCTTTTAGAACTGATTCCGAAGCACTGTCTTCTGTTATTGCAGATTTTGTGCCTTGGCCTCAGCTGTGAAAACTCGATGTCAACACTCCAAGCAGAGTTCGTTGCATGACTGAGTTTCAGAAGTCTAGGGTTGAATGTCATTATTATAAATGCGCCAACCGTAACGAATTGCATCGAATCCAACTGCAAGAAGCACTGGGAACGTTGATGTGCCTTATAAGCACATAGACTATACAGGTGGGTAAACTATGGCCTTGGCCCTTGGACCCATGCGGCCCGGGAAGTCATTTAGAAATATACAATTAGGGCCTTTACATACGAGCGGCAGAAAGAGAGATACTTTGAAATAATTGTAGGGAAAGCTTGGAATTATTTTACGGACATGACGCTTTATTTTCAAATCTTAGTAATTATTATCAAATATTTTACATTTCAGCAACAAATATTTGATAAGGTTTCATGCGGCCCTTCAAAGAAAACGTTTGTGCACCCCGATATATAGACTTATTTTCAAATCTATGGGCGTGACGAGATAAACGCGACAAAAGTATAGTGAACCAACGTAAGTGCCCTACAGCATAAACCTACTCAAACTCACAATCATTTATTGCAATGTAATGTGATGCTAAATTTGCATAGAGCCTTCTGATCTCCTATATATAACATTCAGAAACGCTCTACTTGCTACTTGTAGGTCCGTGTACATCTGGCCTAAGAACTTCAGCGGTTTTGCATACATTTCTGAACGAACCTATTAGTCAAATAAACCTATTAGTACTATTTGACTAGTAGGTTTTAATATATTTTATATATATATATATATATATATATATATATATATATATATATATATATATCAATAGCAAAATAGAATCTTCACTAAGACAAACCAAATCACCACGTAATGACTAAGGAGTCTAAATAATTGTATCTTAAGATGTCTTGAGGTAGAGCCTCAACTGCTAAAGAAATTTGAGGTGATACTAGATTTAAATCCTCTGACATGGAACAGGTAATATGACAACTTAAGGGTAATATATAGTGGCTTTCGCACCAGTGGCGGCTCCAAGATTTGGCAAGTAGGGGGGCGTTGGGTGGCAACTTCTAATCATGGGGGGCAAACATGTGTTGTTAGGTATGTAGTATTAAGTATAGGGTCCCAACAGGGGGTGCTACTGGGGGCCACGCTCTCGATAGGGGCACGGCCTCCCTGGCTTCCCTGTGGAGCCGCCACTGTTATTGTTACTGTATAATTATTATTTTTAATCATTATTATCATCATCATCATTAATATCATTATTGATATTATTATCATCATCATCATTTCATCCATCCCTCTAATAGAACTCAGCCATTCCTTTAGCGTGACTCTCACCAGTGGCAGATTAACTGCGGTAAAATGTAGGCCTATCATTTGTACCAGGCCCACCAGCAAAATAAAAAATGTAGGGGCCTACCTTTTCTAGTAGCGATATTTTACAATGATTTTTATGATTTATTTGACTAAACAACTTTATTTCCCAAAATACCCGTAAATGTCAATGTGCCCCCATTCCGGAAACCTTGCTACGCCACTAGTTTTATGAGATAACGATTCTATTGTAGAATTCAGACTAGGGACGAAATAACATTGCAGAACTATGATGGGACATGTGATGTTATCTGGAAGTCTCGAAAAGAAGAAGACAGCCAATGCAAATATAACGAACAAACTCATTAATTGGATGAAAAGCCAGAGAAATCACATTTTGCAAAATAACCAAAAACCACAATAATTATCATTATCGCATCATTGTCCATTGGAGGTTTACTTCTTCAGATATCTTGTATTAATGTAAACCATTTCGTAAGCCAAACTTCTGAATCCGTTTTTTGCTCGTTGCAGGGCGTAATAGTTTCGAGCGAAATACCAGCGTCTAAATCCCAGATCTTCTAGTCGTTTGAGAATCATATATTTATCGTACAGTTCCTTTACGTCGGCCCGTTTATTCATATGAATTTCAATTCCAAACTGCTTAACACGTGACAGTGCATCACCTTCCAACATCGGAACCAACGATGGCCATTCGCTCCATTCAACATCCATTTTCAAATAGTCTATGATTGTCTGCAATAGAAACGCCCATAATATTGTTAACAATAATGCTGCAACATTCGGATGGAAAATAAATTCACACAGAAGCTGCGAAGCGATAGACATAATTATGGCCGTTGAATGCAAAAACAGGTCTCTGAATGCACGCACTAAATGAAAGCTGAAGAAATGATAACACTGTTGAAACATCTCGTATTGATGCCCCTATTATTCCTGTCATCGTCATCATCCTTGTCGATTTTGATAGAGCATGCCGCGATACAGAGGCGGATCTAGGGGAGGGCAGGGGGTACACATGTCCCCGGGCGACGAGGTGAGGGGGCGCCAATATTGGATATTTGGGTAAGTGAAATGCACAATAAAGTAGAAGAAACACTTGCGAGGACCTTTTTGCTCGTCAGCACTAGGCCTATATGAAGAGAAAGTTGAGGGGCGCCGAAAACGATGTGAGGACCTTTTTTGCTTGCTTTTGTTAGGGGCGCCAACGTACACTTTGTCCCCGGGCGCCGAATACCCTAGATCCGCCTCTGCCGCGATAACTGTCGAGGCCCAAGGACCGGGCCATTTGTAGGGGGCCTGGACGGGCCTCGTTGAACAAGCTTTATAACTGAATGGTCTTGCAAATGATTACGTGATTAGTGGCGGATGTGAACGACTGGATTGACTAAACAAGGCATTTACGCGCCCTTTACCTGTAAAGCGAATATAACAGCGATGACTTCAGGTCGATAAGTCTTGAAAAGCAGGTAAAGGTTGTAGCTTGATTTTGAAGATATAATAAAATATTATAAACGTTTCGCTAAGCTTTCCCCATATACCTAAAGATTATTTGAGGTAAATCATTGCAACTCTGCACAGGGGCTCGGATTTTCTGTCGACGGGCCTGCCACTGCTAGAGCAAGAGAAGTTTCTGGTTGGTGTATTTTAAGATTGAATAATCTTACGTCCGTTTCGTTGAAGAGGGCGGTGATGTCTGCAAATGTCTTCAGGGTCCAATGTCGGTCGTTGACAGTGTTGTTTCCTCCGATTCCGATTTTGTAGAACCAGACTCTATCGCTCCGCCGGTGAGTGCCAGCCTTCATGCTGCGTGAATTTACATTCAGTGACTTTCAGAACAGCACCCATATATATAGGAAAGCCCATCACATATAAAAGTGTTAGCCTAACAGAAAAACTTAGCAATGCAGCATAAAAGACGTTGGGGGGAGGGCTTCGATTAGTCCACACAATTTCTCCAACTGCAATGGCGTAGTGGGTCGTGGGAGTGCTGGTGGCAGACATAAGACCAAAATTTTCGAACTCGAATGGATATTCGTCATAGCTAGTAATTCTATAATACTACGTGTCAAAATAAGGTGACTTACCTTGGATCAAAAGCTCTCACAGTGCAGTTGAATTTTCTTGAAATTGCGTCGTCAAAACTGAAATCATTGTTGATCCTGTAAACAAAACATCACCATTTGAAAATTATTCTCGTGAAATGACTAATCTTAAGAATTTCTGAGGCAAATGATCATCAGCTGAGATCGAAATTTCTATGAGAACGACTGAAAGACTCACGACAAGGTTTACTTCGTTACAAAATCAGATCACATGACAAGGGAATATTACTGATTTTTATGTTATTGGTGAAAACATGATGCATGCGGGCAGTGGGGAAAATCAATTCTCCCTACAAAACGCGCCCTTGATCGACATGGTCAGTCAATGCATTGATCGTGAAAGTGGCGCATAGAAAGTGGTGCAAGAAATGGCTCATCAACGATGTCGGTGATTGCGCTAGTGATGATAACGATGATGATGACGACGACGATGAAGACGATAGTGGCGGTGGTTACATGATGATAACGACTACGACGACTGACCCAAAAGAGTAGACTAGACATGGCTCTTTTGGTCGATAAGGTTTGGCAATGCACATGTCCCAACCTCCGTCTAAGGCATTTCCAAAACGCAATGCATTCTCGCAGAGGAGATGTAGATTCGATATGAACCTACAATTTGTAAAAGAAGACTCCTCAAAATAAAATGAGAAACAAAAGATAGGTCATTCTTCTAACAATGATTCATTTGTCATTCACTCCAAAATTTCAATTGACTTCAACAGCTGCGGCACTTGCCAAATGGCGCGCACGGTTGTGATGAGCGCGGTATACCGCGCTATTAAAAGGAGTTGACTTCTTCATATTTTACAGAAAGACACTTGCTTGAAGAAGGCGATGTCAGCCTCGTCTAAGGTCATGTTCGGATGAACTTTCGCTGTTGAGGGACCGACGAAAAGCAATCCCTTCTGTCTTGAGAACTTATCTGAGCCAAGCAGCGCTGACAACGGATTGCGAGACATCGATGCAGGCTCCTAGACGGAAACCATCAAAGTACTTTTATATCAGAAACGATGCTAAAATCATCATCGTCGTCGTCATCGTCACCATCGCCACCGTCATTAATTGTCTTCGTCGTCATAATCGGAATGTTTGTTGAGTGGCTTACTTGATAAAGTACGTACATCAACAGAAGACACATCGGACAGAGGACAACGAGCACCCGTTTCGATTTGGAATTCATTTAAATTATTCTGGAAAACACAAAACATTCTTGTGCACAATTAATGTTATATGCTTTATGGAAATAAATAAAGATGTGATGTTATATGCCCAACTGTTATTGTTTGGCATATTTTGCGTCGAGACAAATCTCCCTGCAGTTATGAAATTTTCAGTTGAATGCGCCTAAGTGTATTTCTGGACTAGAACACTGATACAGTGGCGTAGCGTGGGTTGAAGGCGCCCCTAGGGAAACAGAGGAACTGCGCCCACCTACTTGTCCAACTTCTTTCTAAAAGTCTTGGCAAGTAAATAAACGAACGTCATCGCTTCATATTACAACAGTAGATTCCGAGAAAGAAAGTCGAAAGTACTTATAATATTGTATGCTTTATTATTGCTTTTTATTTGTCTGTTTTCACTACTCGAAATGTTGCACCCCGTAGAATTTTGTTCCCGGGGTCACTGTTTAGGATTGCATATACATGTAGCAACCGGCGCATATATCACTTGTTCTACCGTTTCAGTTTCAGATTATGAAGGGAAAAGGACCTGATGATGATGGTGGTGGTGGTGCTTCTGCTGCTGATGTTGTTGTTGTTGTTGTTGTTGATGATGATGATGATGATGATGATGATGATGATGATGATGGTGGTGGTGGTGGTGGTGGTGGTGTTTATCTAGACTATTTTTATAGCTCCGTTGAAATCGAGATGGCAGAAAGTCGTTGTAGTAACGTTACTTGAGCGATGTGCAGAATGGAAGGTCCTGGGTTCCGCTTGAATTACGAAACAGAATTCTTTTCGCAATGCAAAGTCTCGAGTAGGTCAACCCGCAGACGTAAACTTTTGTTAGGCCTCTAGGCTCTGGCCCCTTCTCCCGTCACAATTTTCGAGAGACTGTCCCTGGGGAATGTGAGATTTAGCGATTGGAGGTTTGCGCCAATGTGCCTATCATAATGCGTAGGATTACCGCAAAAACCTGATCTATTACCAAATTTGGCAGTTGTGGCCGTCGGCGAAATACAATGTATTCAAAGTCTACGCCTTAAATAAATATAATTGTCAGATAAAATGCACTATAAGCCAATTAGCTTAGAAATTAACGCCCACTAAATAAAATAATAATAGTATTATTGTGAACTGATTAGAGTGGCATAACGTAAAAGTTCTGATAACAACAGTAGCGTGCAGAGGATGGTGCGATTGCCCCGGGCGCATACCAGAGTGGGCGTAAAATTTGACCCGACGACCCTTTTTGCTTGTCAAGACAGGAATGGGCGAGTCCAAATAGACTCTGGTCCCGATCGCCCACCGCTCTCTGCTGCACGCCATCGGACAGCGATCAATGTTCAGGATAACTATGGACAGAAAGTGTTTCGGTCCTCGTTTAAATGCTTCCAGAGTCGTTGTCATAGTTGTTGATGACGTCAATGGTGACGTGACGTGTCGACGGAACTGCGAGTGAACACAGGTGGGCGTTGAATCCGTTGATCGAAGGTGTCGTTGTCTTTTATTTTGCAGACGAGGGTCGTTGTCTCTGTCAGCTGACAGACTCAAAGGCACTTGACCATAAAGGCACCGATAAGCAGGGAAGGACAGTCTATAGTCTATCCGCTGTTCAACTCGAAGCCAGAGTGAAGCTCGTACATAAGTGGTGTCACGTGGCTTGGTCTTCTTGTTCGATAGAATAGACGCACTGTTTGCTGCTAAAGAAGCTAAACTGTCTCAAAAGATCACTTCACACGCCACTCTTTCCCTCTCTAGTGATGAAAACAAGGCGACTGACAAGAATCACGGAGCGAATTGCGTAATCAACATCAAAACACCAGAGCATTAGATTCTGATGGTCTTAAAACACATGCCTGTTTGAATTGGTATTCAGTGTAGAAATAGTTAATAGCAAAGCTACGGATTGTCGTTTCATAGAGATTAACAGTGAAATGAAATAAATTTAGCATTGATTTACCTGGTGACACGCAGGAACCTATCCCTTCAGAGATATCTCCGTAGCTGTTATTGCAGACGGTGCGTCTACGCCGGTTGCATTGGCTGAGAAGACTCGACGACCTCAACACTCCGAGCAGAGTTCGTTGCATGACTGAATTTCAAAAGTCTAGGTGCCGAATATCATTATGATAACTACGTCAAGCGTAACGAATTCTAATGACTCAAAGTTCGGAACATACGTCACGGGGCATTGGGAACATTGATTGTGCCTCGTAAGCAATAGTGTATATAAGGATAGGCCTACGGATTCTCTCTCTTTGAATCTATGGTCGTGAATAGATAGGCACAACGTAAGACCTGCAGTAAATGCACGTCAGCATAAACCACTTCAAACGCAGATAGAAGCAAACTGTGGATGATGACGGAAACATTCGCGCCTTCACTTTCCTGCATTTTCTGCGACACAACGATCGCCCCCTCCCCGATTGAACCGAATGCAGAATCTTCCGCCGTCCTTCCTTCCTTCCTTCATTCGGGGAAAACGCCCTTCGAATACATGCGACGAACAGAATCACCGCCTGTCTAAAAGTCCCTGTACCAGACGCTGAAACAGGCAATGATCGCCTTTCCGAGAGGCTCCGCTGGAAGACCAGACGGCTTCCCACCTCAACAGGCATCTGGTCGAACAGGTAAAGAAAGAAGGAATCTGCGCCGGAACTGATGGGGGCCCTGAATGACTCTGCCGACGTCATCATGGCAGGAATATGCCCTCATCAAATCAACAGGTAGCACCAACCATGGTAATATCTAGGATTATTATCAATTTGGGGTGTTGATATATTCTGGGGGTCCCCTCCTTCCCCCATGCATGGCGAGCGATAGGGGGCGTTGAGGGGTGTTAGAGGTGTAAAAATATCTCTGGCACCAACTCTATTTTCTGACCCAACCCACCACAAATATAGAGATTTCTGACCCAATCGAACCCATAATAAGACCCAGTATTCTTTTACAGCGGCGTAGTCAGGATTCCGGAATAGGTTTTGCACAAATACCACGACCCGTCCCAGCCCGAATAGGGGGCCGATCCCGTGGCGTAGCGAGCTCCGCTGAGGAGCCCCTGGCGCTCCCTACACCTGGTTGATTTCTATAAGTGATGGCTATTCTGAAACCCTGGCTACGCCACTGCAGAATATTTGTACAGAGAATGCAATATCAATTCGGTCTATCTTAATCTGACTTTATTCAGAAGATGAGGCGGATCTAGAAACAAAAAAGATTAAAGAAATTTACACGAAAAAATCATTTAATGTTTCAAATACCTTTACAAATTAATTTATGCCTAAGAGTATTACATTACCGAAATTACAAGACAACACAAAGCTATTAAACAACACTTGTCGATATATTGTTACACTAAAGAGTATTGTAGTAAAATATAGCGCAAGTAACAGAGATAGGTTTTTAGGTGTAAAGGATTACTGTCTTAAAGTAATTACAATAGATATACTATTCGTGCAATCATGCCGTCGACCTATTACTGTTACACAAGTGAGGAGTAATTCGGCGTAACAATTATAGAAATTACGTTACAGAGACCGGAAATAAACGAGACAGAACACTACTGAGATCAGAGAAAATCCAAACTGCAACAAACTGTGGAATGCAAGATTCATTTATGTCTTTTTATCACAGAAAATAATGTCCATTAGCTCTGCATCTAGGAGTTTAATTCGTAGAAATCGGTGCTTTCTACGGCTTTTAAAGTAGATGGCCATATCTACTATATATATTCGGGAGGCTACTTGTGTGGGCCACAACGCTTTAGAATTCGAAAATTTAGACTGTACTGTACTATGTATGCTTTGGATGCGAGTTAAAAATGAAATAACACAATCCATAGGACTATTCTATAGAACACGCGGTACATCGAACATCATTACAAATTTCGTTTAGTAATAATAATTATTATATTTATTTGAGCATCAATACATTTTTGAAATTATTAAAATGCATTCTATTCAATTATTGTGAATTCGCGGGCCACTCTCTGAGACCTAGCGGGCCACAAGTTGCCCGCGAACCGTAGTTTGGGAACCTCTGCTATAAAAAACGAATTCGCTTGAAAACTACAATCACAAGTGAAATCTTAATCTCAATAAACAGAAAACAACGTCCAATCACAGCGAGAACAACTGGGAACAGCCACTTATGCCTCTGTGGCATATAACTAATCTATGTTATACATATATGCCTCTGTGGCATATAACTAATCTATGTTATACATATATGCCTCTGTGGCATATAACTAATCTATGTTATACATATATGCCTCTGTGGCATATAACTAACCTATGTTATACATATATGCCTCTGTGGCATATAACTAATCTATGTTATACATATATGCCTCTGTGGCATATAACTAACCTATGTTATACATATGCCTCTGTGGCATATAACTAACCTATGTTATACATATATGCCTCTGTGGCATATAACTAATCTATTTTATACATATATGCCTCTGTGGCATATAACTAACCTATCTACATATATGCCTATAACTAATCTAACCTTATTATACATATATGCCTCTGTGGCATATAACTAACCTATGTTATACATATATGCCTCTGCCTAACTATGTATACATATGCCTCTGTGGCATATAACTAATCTATACATACATATATGCCTCTGTGGCATATAACTAACCTATGTTATACATATGCCTCTGTGGCATATAACTAACCTATGTTATACATATATGCCTCTGTGGCATATAACTAATCTATGTTATACATATATGCCTCTGTGGCATATAACTAACCTATGTTATGCATATGCCCCTCTCAGCACGACTAATGCCTTATCAAACTGTTTAGCGTAAATAAAAATTTTGAATTAAGCAATACATGTTTTATGATAGAAATCATTGAAATAATCTGCCCTTTGCCTTTGAAACAAAGGCGATCTTTAGGCTTTTCTACTACTTTTGACATAAAATCAGCGATCGTCATTAAACAACCTCTAATTCCCTTCTCTTTGAAGCGACCAAAGAGAAGAAATACAAACCCACAGAGATGTGCACAACCCATTACACCATCGACTACTTCTTCGTAAACGGAAACGACATGACGTCATAGGAACGTCGTGACGTCACATCGTGCGCTCGCCAAAACACGACAGCGCGCACCTGTCACGTCGTCATCGACTATTTATAAAAAAACGAACATTTATACAAAGCTCAAAAGGTTATTGCTTCGAAGTACAACGCATACATAACCAGGGGCGGCGCTGGGGGGGGGGGTCCGCGGGTCCGGACCCTCCAGCCTCTCGGGCAGGGGCACCCGAGTAAATCCGCAGAATTTTTTTTGCTTTGGGGGGGGGGGTAGGGGTTGTCTGAGCCAGGTCGTGGTTGTGTAGATTGCATTAGACTCACCCAGCCAAAGAAACCCAGCGCCGCCCCTGTACATAACACGCGGTTCACATTACACGCTAGTAAGTAAGAAACGCCGGAAAAAACTCGGCTGCATAGAGGAACAAATTTAGGGAGTAGATCCGGCGTCATCAAATGCGCTCTTAGTATTTCATCTTATTGCGTTTCACGAATTTCAAGACACGCCGTTGCATCGGAAATGTTTGCATAAAAACAACACAAAACAATGAAGCACTCTGTCTCTGGTCACGCTGATCAGACCTACATCGCCCGGTCGTATAACGTAATCTCTGAACAGTTACAGCGTAACTGTAAACCGTGTATAACTTCTCTTTACGCAGACCTGTTACGTTGCGTTTGTAGCAAAATACTACGTTAAAAATCTTCCGTGCATCTGCGCGTAATTATTGTCAGAACTGTGGAAGCACGCAGTACTTGACAAACTACCACAAGGTACTGAGTACCATTCCAATGGGCAAGAGCCCAAACTAGTACAGTTCAGAAAGTAATAGTAATGAAATAACGGAGTATGTTAATGTTACACGTGTAAGAAAACTCTAAAAGTCAAAACAGTTGTAATAAAAACAATTAAAAGGCAGAAGCTGTGACCAGCAAGAGTAGTCATTGGTCGAATCGAGGAAACACTGTGCTTTCGGTCCATTTCAACACAAAATTCTCTACCTCCATTGGGGGGGGGGGCATTGTCGTCCCTTAAGTAGGTAGTCCCTGACAAGTCGGGAGGGGTAATACCTTCTACAAATCGAGCATCAAATTGAAACCCCACAAAATGTTTTCAAGGCCATTAGTTTTCCTAGCGGGTCCTTTCCTGGGGCGTAGAACCCAGAAATTTTGAATATTATTATAATCAGACGGTGATCTCTGGTGCATATTTCAAAGACTTCAAAGATATCAAAGTTTCGAATTACATGTATTAACGAGCGGCAAAAATTCTAATAGAACATATCGATTATGCTAACAATTACCCAATACCCAGCCCTTCGTTTCGATAAGGTTCTCACCGGTTTTACGCAAATCCCAATTACCCATCCCAGCCCCAATAGGTTCTCACCGGTTTTACTCCCACGGCTAATCCGGCCAATGGACCCCGAAACACCCGTCGAATGGAAAAGCCAAGAAATGCTTCACAAAGTCAAAATGGCTTTCATGTTTCAACTTTCAATAGTGCGTTAAAATATTCAAAGCGCCACTGAATGCACCTTATACAAGCGCCGTTGACTCTGACTTAAAGCAAATTACTTTACAAGTAAAAAGTGAAATGCTCTCTTAAACATTTCAAAAGGCATCGACGTCTTATTGCACGGCATTAGGCCTACTGCTGCTGCTGCTGCTGCTGCTGCTAATCAATCGAACGACACCGGCGCTTGGCATTTGGTGCAGAAGAGGGTTCACTACAAAGCAGTCACAATAATAATTATAGACCACTGTTCAGTTAAACACGACACTTTAAAAATCTCACCGTAAGATACACGTTGTCTCAAATCAGTCACAAGCAGTCAATGCTTTAATAATAATAATAATAATAATAATAATAATAATAATAATAATAATAATAATAATAATAATAATCAGGGTGCGAGTTGTGACCTGGAGCAGTGGGGGATATGTCGAGCTTGGGGGCATGTAGCTGTTGGGAAATGTAGCAGTGGGGGATGTAGTGGTGGGGGATGTAGCAGTAGAGGGATGCAGTTTGGCAGTGGGGATTCCCCCTTTCCCCCCGCAAATCGCACCCTAGTAATAGTTATAATTATAAATTGATCAAAATCAGCAAAATCCATTCAAACCCCTGGCAATCAGTAATAGTACAAAACATACAGGAATGTTACATATATGTGTATAATATACATATATACACACACTCCATAATTATATCTCATAAATAGGCCTATGTCATTGGCGTAGCCTAGAGGGAACGGGGGGGCTGCCCCTATTCTGAATGAGATGGGGTTTGACAGAGCATTTGAATGTTATGTTTCTTCACCTCTAGTCTTTTTTACTCGGAAATGTCGATGTACCCCTTTTTCTCGAACCCTGGCTACGCCACTGGCATTTGTAGATTTTCTCTACATATCTACTATAATTTGATTGACTAGTAACACTGGACATGGCGTAAAAAGGGAATGTAAGTTTAAGAGACAAATTTTGTTCCACAAATACAAGTGACACAAGAGGATTCTGACTGAAGATTCCTCTTCTTTCTCGTATTACTCGCGATTTTTCTTATAGCAGAATGACCTTGAATAAGGCGTCTATTTACGAAACGCAAAGAAGCGAACTTCAACACACAGCGCTTAATGGTCAAAGAAATCTTATTGTAAAGTACTGAATGACAAAAATATAGGCTATATTCTACAGCAGAACAGACGACATTGCAGCAAGATGTTTGTCCAAATTTCAAATATGGAATGTAGCCTTACTCCGACCGGATTAGCAATTCAAAGGGTTGACCCCCGCCTCGGATTGCTCTACCGTCAAAATAACAAAAAAGTTTAATCAAAAACGTCTCTGGAATATTCTTCAAAAGCCACGAACGAAGATCGATGACCAATAAAAACATTGAGATTCTGTCACGTGGTTTACTCTGGAATGCAAATCCACTAGGCCTAATGGATGTATTTCAACACATCACGAGGATATAATAGAGTAGAACTTAGTTATAACGTACATAGCGGGTCTGTAAATTTAGCACGTTATATTCAATGCATGCCATCCATTTCGCTAGCGGATCAGATGGGATAGTACACGGCGGTATATACGTTATAACCGAGTACGTTATATCGAAGTTCGACTGTACGTAAACAGATTGCACAAAAACGATCGGATATACAAAACAAAGAGTATTAAAAAATAGCTGGTCACGCGTGCAGTACTACAGTCATGCCTGCATACTGCCACAGGTGGCTGCGTCTTCCATGTACTTGTCGAGAGATCGTCTTCGGGCGTTCATGAAGAAGTTGGCGACCGTCGAGGCCTTGAGGCCGAGCTGGTCGGCGATGGTGTTCTGCATGTCTTTGTTCGGTCGTTTCGTCTCCTTGAAGATGGCCATCAGGGTACGGCGCTGGATGTCCGTGAAGACAAGGCGTGGCTTCTTCTGCGTGGCCGCCGGCGACACTAGAACCTCCGGCCGAACGGAAAGGTCGACGTCTTTCCGTCGACACGCTGAAGAAGAAGAAGAAGAAGAAGAAGAAGAGCTCCGTTAATAAGAACTACGTTCATTCGAAGATGAAGAATGAGAACAAGAACTGGTTAAAAACGTCACTCTACGAAGGCAAAGAATTATAACATTGGCGTAGCCATGAGAGGGCACGGGGGTCCGCCCCTGTTCTGTCTGGGACCGGTCGTGGGATTTGCGCAAAACCGTTAAAAAATTTGGGGGAGGGAAAGCAGAATGATCGAAGAGAATACGTGAACTCCTTGACAACTTCTTTTTACCCGAAAATGTCGTTGTGTTTGCCCCCCCCCCATTCCGGAACACTGGCTACGCCACTAATTTAGAACAAGAACTGGTTCAACAAAGAATTTGAACAAGAACTGGTTTATCAGTGAGCTCAACCAGGTATCTACAGCAGCCAATATCGCGTTCAAAATCAAATGAACAAATTAATTCTATTTGCTGAAAAAGTTCGACAGAAAAACACATTCTACAATATTCGTCTGTTTTTGTGTCTTGACCCATAAAACATTAATTTATGCTATTCTAGAATTTAAAAAGTACAGTGCAGTTCCGCATTCGAACGAGCTTAGGGTCCGGCGCTGATCTCCGGTCACACTAAACAACTAGCGACGCGGGTGGCTTACGCCATTAATCTAGAGTTGGCTGCCGTTGCTTTCTCTAGACCCGCGTTTTACCTCCGCAGCTTAACGCTGCTACCGATGTATTGACGCCTAAGCGATGAACGGCTTGGTTGGCCGCCGGCATCACGACTTCGATCCCCCGAATGGTCACCCATCCAAGTACTAACCGCGCTCGACGTTGTTTAACTTCGGTGTTCTAACGGGAACCGGTCGCACAAACGCCAAGTGGGCGGATTTTAGAATTTTTACTCGAACAAAAGCATTTCGCTTTGCTGCGCTTCGTGTACTCCTGCAATTAACCTGAAGTATGTTTTGGTCGGAAGCTAATTTTCAAATTGCGTCCATTGTCAATTTCAATTCTAAAGCATTATTCTGCATTGTGTCGAATTCTTTTTAGACTGCGAATAGTTTGCATTCGGTTTTAAAGCACTTTGCTCGCAATTCAAATTCAAAGGCATAATCCATCGATACCAGTGTACCAACAACTACCACGTAATCATAACCGAGACAATGCGGTTAACCGCGATGCGTACAATTTCACTAATAGCCGAGAACAAACTTCTTCAGCGAGAAAACCTCTCTCCTGTTTCGGAAATGGAAGCCTGCATTATGGAAGCCATCAGGTCAATGGGAAGGGAATTGTCATCGGGAAACTATACGAAGGACAATGTCGCCACAGTCAAGGCAAAACAACAATTCCCATGTCGACACAAGGGAAGAGAGAGAGAGAGAGAGAGAGAGAGAGAGAGAGAGAGACAGAGACAGAGACAGAGACAGAGACAGAGAGAGACAGAGACAGAGACAGACAGACAGACAGACAGACAGAACCTTTGTGTGTCTAGGGCTCCAACAAGGCATCGCAGAGCAATTGTCCCCAACTGGGTAAGGACCGACACACAATGGGTTCCCCTGCCCCCACCCCACCCCACCCCGTCCCACTCCCACGGAGGCAGATTTGCCAAAGACGGCAACATTTCTGGCGTTTCTTCTTTCGACCAAATCGTCGTCATCGTATAATTACAAGTAGAACGCTCGTTACCTGGCAACCCTCGCATCAACTTCCTCCTCTCCTCCTCCTCTTTCTCGTCGGAGGGTTTACCTACCTCTGAAGGCCTCCTCCTCCTCCACCTCCTCCTCTTCCTCGGCCGGCGTATTGTTTCGTCGCTGCGTCGCTTCGTTGGACCATGACGTTCCGTCTTTAGACGCTCAGCGTCGATCGATCGGCCACGGCCCCCATCCCCTCTGCCCCGGCGGGCGCTCGCTCTCAGGGTGCCTCCTCCGGTCGCCCGCCTTCCGCCCCCTTAGACCGTCCCCTCAAACGCAGCAGCAGCAGCAGCGACGACGACGACCGCCTCTGTCTTAGGCGATGGAGCCTGGTATTATTACTATTGTCAGTGACCTTCTATAGCGGCATTTTATTATTGTCAGTGACCTTCTATAGCGCCATTCTAGCAATGCACTTGACATCAGTCGATGGTCGCTCCCTTGATTTGAAGCCTAGTCGCCCAGCGTCAGATCCAATGTGTGAGTCTCCGATATTCCCGGGTAATGACGGAGAAGGAAATCCAGAAGGGAATAAGTAAATCAGAGTTACCATTGAATGCGATTCGTGTCCACTGAACTACCCAAAGGCACGGCGGTTCCTTCTAATGATATTGCGTTACTGTATTTAAGAACACTTGACGATAACGCTTCTTCCAGGTAGACACGCGGCAGGGGAAGGTTCTCACCTGTGTGATTAAATTATTCATCACCTGACGCTCCAGCTACAGCAGCAGCAGCAACAGCAGGTGCGTTTTTGTACTCGAGCGTCATTATTTGAGTCGTCGTCGTCGTCGTCATTGTTTATGTAGCGCCGCTGTCCGGGCGCGTTTTTCTCTCGCCACTCCCAACGATTTAGAGTCCATTTAGGTGTGAGTCAAATAAAAGGGAATAATTCGCAGCTTCAGTCTTCCCACCAATCACAAGATGACAATCATTAGACGAATTATATAGCGCCGCCGTCTGAGATTACTTCATGGAGTCCAGAGAGAGAGAGAGAGAGAGAGAGAGAGAGAGAGAGAGAGAGAGTCAGTCCAGTCAGTAAATATAGGCTATTTTAAAAATACATGATGCATTCGTTCAGTAAAGTTGCTGCATTGCATTGAGAACACTAAAGGAAAGAACAATAAGACAGACAGAAAGACAGGCAGACAGAAGAGAAGATATATATATATATATATATATATATATATGTGTGTGTGTGTATGTACGTGTACGTGTACTGTTGAAGCGGTCAATTGTGGCGTCTCCTGTGAGTCTGTGTGTCTGATAAATGACACGACCTGAGTCAACGTCACTTCATCAACGCCACTCTTCGACAGCGCCGCTCAGCTCCCAAGTCACGAAGACGAACCAACGCCCCTCCCCTCCCCCCCCCCCAGCCCCAGCCCCAACCCCACAGCCCCAACCCCAGCCCCGGTCTCCAACCGCCTCCCGGGCCTCATGCAAGTTTTTGCGACCGGTTCTTAATCAGATCGGGCGCTTAATTATGTATCGATCGCAGAAGTCAAAGCTAAAGACGATAAGTCTTTAGACGAAGAAGAAGAAGAGAAAAAGACAAAAGTCAGTTTAGAAAGACATTCTCTCCATCCACCATCACTCTTAAACTTTCTGTCTGTCTCTGTCTCTGTCTCTCTCTCTCTCTCTGTGTCTATCTGCCTCTCTGTCTCTCTGCACCTCTGCCTGTCTGCAACTAATCATTGAAGAATGTTGTAACATTTGACAGAACATAAACCTATATACAACATATCGAGGAAGCTGCAGCAAAATGCCTGAAACAATTGCAATTTCAATCAAACAATCAATCAAACAATCAACGAATCAGTTGGTCAATCAGTCATTCGTCCCAGTTATAAAACAACATGTTTACAGTTTAAAATGTGAAAGCAACAGGTTGACTCGGTGTCTGTGACGTCACAGGTTCAAAGGTAAATTCCTGTCTTTATTATGTTGCAGTGGATCATTCATCGTCTGTGGAATTCGCAGTTCTTAACATCTCCTGGAGATTAAATCTCTCATCTGTCTCTCATTGCTCCACAATATGAAGTATGTACATGGATAGGGTAAAGTGGAGTGCATTGGTCCATGGGAAAAAGATGCGAATGTCATCTACCACTAATTAAAAATATAGTGACGTACCTATGTGTAGGGCAGGTGCCATGGGCGTCACTTGAGGGAGCGTAAAAAACTCTGCGATCTACATATATCTCTACTCAGCGTAGAAAGAGAAGAAGAAACTGAGAAAACTGACTTTAAACACATCATTGACCAGTTCACATCAGTAAAAGCAAGAAAAGCGCACGATGAGTTCTAATATTCTGTCAATGCAATGTCATGCTTTGCTAAATAAAGGTTTGCTACGTTTCCCATTGAATTTTCAGTCCCCCTCCCCGGTCATAGGCGCCAAATACCCTGGGTACGCCCATATCAAAATGGGAAGGATATGCAACTGAAGGATATGCTAACTTTTCGACACATTAAGTGGGAGTTATTTCGAACGAATGCGCTTAGACGCCCATTGGGTGAGTCTGCGCGGTGGCCACTGGTGGCCATGGTCAGTCAGTCGGACGTCTTTTTCGATGGCAAACACTTTTGAAAGAACGTTAAATCTTCGTAACACGTAACCAACCTACCACATTGTAAGCAACTATCTAACAAATTTGAGTGCTTGCCTCTACTCCCCCCCCCCCAATCTCCCACGATTCTCACAAGCTCCGCCAATTCGCGCCGAGAACAAAGACTCAAGGCTGACCTCCTGCGTCGGACACTGAGAAAAACGGTCGCTGCTATAATAAGCATCGCTGGAACCGATAGACAAAATGGCGCCGAGAAAATACAGGAATAAACCGAACGACAATGAATCCACCTACACCCACCCGTGCTCACTCACTCACTCGCTCACTCGCTTACTTACTTGCTTATTTGTTTGTCACCGCGTAGGAACCGTAAACGTCAGTGGAGAGATTGGCTGCGGGTGATCAATAGTCTTCGGGCGCGAAAGACTCGGAACAAGAACTGACGAACGGGTCAGAGTTCACGGCTGGCGCTAAAGCAGAGTGTGGAAATTCCGAGACGACGACGAAGACCGATTGAAGACGCAGGAAGACAAGGAGACCAGGACTCGCAGATAAAGCGCTAGATAAAAACTGTCATCAGGTCGAGAAGAAAAACAAGAAGAGGAAGAAGAAGCAGTGGCGGCTCCACATGGGGGGACCCAGGAGGCGGTGCCCCTATTGAATGCCTACCCCCCCCCATTGCTCCCCTGTTGGGACCCTATACTTACAACTGCATACCTATCAACAAATGGTTGGTCTCCATGCTTAGAAGTTGCCACCTCAACGGCCACCCGACTTGCCAAATCCTGGAGCCGCCACTGAGAAGGAGGAGGAGGAGGAGGAGGGGGAGGAGGAGAAAGCCAGAGAATGAGTTTATTTGGTTTTTCTAATTCAACCCGACCATTAAGTCATCATTGGAACTTCGAGCGATTACTTAGATTTAACATTTACACTAGGTAAACAATGTTTACGTCTTTATCGGTTAGAATCTTACACGACATTACAATTTACGACTACATCAGTAGTCTAATAATATACCTGTCGTAATCTTTACAGAAATTAGCTGTAATCTTGTAGTTAGTCAAGCCACCGAGACCAGCAAACAAGTTGCTCTCCGCCAGAAAACTGTCTCGAATGTCTTCTGATCAATACGTAGCATTGTAAAGCTCTCTTGTCTTTGGCCATTTTACCACATTTATTGCGCTATATAAATTGTCCAGCTAATAATAATAATAATAATAATAATAATAATAATAATAATAATAATAATAATTCTGATTACTTAGTATCGATCCCCAGATTGTCATGGTTTCCATCTTTTCTGTGCAATTGGAAGCGTTTTCCGCGTAGCGAAACGCTTGCTTAACACATGATTACGAAGTAGAAACTACGAGAAAAACCTCGTCACAGTCGCCGAAAAACCGGTAGAAAAACACAAAAGGCAGCGTCCTCTCCAGATGGCGAGAGAACACGCACCGGCGCAAAACGAGAAATCCGTGGAAATTGCAATTACCATCACCCGACATTTCCGCTAGACGTCGCTCCGAGTCTTATGTGACGTCAGTCTCTACGGAGACGTGCGTGACGTCAGCCGCGGGGCGCGCTCGTACGTAATTACCGAAAGTCAGTCCAGTGGAAGAGGATGAGCGCCTGGAAAAGATTATAGCCCCGCGTCATTCCGACACGTAACGTTCCACCGGTAGAACACAGGTGAATGCCGGCGCAGGTCTCAGGTGAATAATGCAGATGCTTTTGTTCATTAAGAAGAGAATTCTGCCTGAGGAGCCGAGACAGCGGATGAGTCAGAGATTCTCATGAATAACACCACCCTCCCGTCCGCCATTTTGTGTCGTGCATGACGCCAGGAGAAGGTCACGTGACGCCGCCGCGTTGCATGCGGTCGTTGTGCGTGGCTGGAGAGGAGGCGCATTTGCAGAGAGAGGGCCCCGATGACGAGGTCCTAATTACGCGTAATAAGGAAAACATTAGTCGACGCATCTTGACGGCGCGCGCGGTATTAATAACTGCGAGTCATGTGACCTCGACAGGAAAAAGACTGGTCATTCGAACGGAAAGGGATTTCTAATTAGATTATGCGAACATCGAAACAGGCGCCAAAATTCGCGCATCTCAACGGCGCATTCAACGGCGGCGCTAGTCTGATGAAATCTCTGCAGAAGTTTTCTCTTAGACCAGAGGCATTGTTGGAACCATTGAAGATGCTAATAATAATGTCTGACTTCAGTAACTTCAAATTGTGTTTCTGAAATGATCGACAATCCAAAAACATACTAAAACATTCTTAGATTGTTTTAATAAATGGCCAGTTTATTCCGCCCTACGAAGCCCCACAAGAGAAGCAAGAGCTCATAAGAGATGGGAAGTTTTAAGGCGAATGTTACAAAAATTCTGTTAATGATACATTTCTACAGGTGTCCAGTTACAAGGCTTTGGAGTGTGTAGAAGGCCTATTATGCCTATAGTGAGCAGTCCTATGTATAAAGACAAAAGGGACAATGCATTGATCGAATATGAATAAATCCTTTACGAGTAAACTCTGACCAAACATGATTTTACGCTGTTGCCACAATGACTTTGCAACCACATTGCGTTACCTTTCTACCTGCACATACCTGTATGTACTTTCATTGTTTCAACACAATGGATCTTTGCGGGTTTAGTATCGGCGCTCGAATGTGAAACTGTCGAAGTGAAAGCGGTTCGTATTGTGCGATCGGAAAGAGTTACTGCTAAGTTTTTAAGCGCTACATTCGAGACTACGCTTAGTCTATCATATGCTAAACTCTTTCCGGAAAATTCAACGTCCATTTTGAATTCGTCAGAGAAAAGGAAAAAACGATTCCCAAAAGAAAACAACGCATAAGAATAATGATCTTCTACAGATGCATTATTATTATTATTATTATTATTATTATTATTATTATTATTATTATTATTATTATTATTATTATTATTATTATTATTATAAACGTCTGTTCCTTTCGCGTCATTATTATTATAATTATGTCTTGAAAGTTCCTCGGAAGGCGGCAGCGTTAAATCTCTGGAGTGTCACTGATATTCGCTGTAGCAGAAAGGATGTTTCTCTTTCGTCTCCGGATTGACGCTTAAGAAGACCGCCGACTTCCTTTAGGAAGCGGAGACCTTCTTCGTTGATTGGCCCCATCGTCTCCAGAGCCAGAGGGATGAAATGGTACTGCCCAGACAGTTGAAGGTATTTGGCCGTTTTCCTTTCGGCTGCACGTTCGGCTGCAGCACCCGCAGTTGATGCTGTCTGATGACAGTAGGAAGCGGCGAAAGTGTCTGCGACCGTAACGTCCCAGATAACGCATTTTCCTGTCCTCCATGGGATGAGAGTGCAGCCATCCGGTCGTTTTCCGTCGGATCTTATTATTATTATTATTATTATTATTATTATTATTATTATTATTATTATTATTATTATTATTATTATTATTATTATTATTATTATTATTCTGTGTGTGTCTTGCTCTACTGTCCTGGGACCGGATTCATTTTGCATTGGTTCAAGTTCATTCGATGTCTTCAACAAATCCGAACCTGGATTTTTCAATCCTTCTGCATTTTGAAATTTTCGGGCTTTAAACCTGCGCGTGTGTCCACAAAACGAGAAAATGTGAGAAATCATTTATTGCAAAAAGTCGATCCAGGATTTGAATCCAATATTACCCTAATTGTGCGCCGTCGACTGATGCCCTGGGCATTATGGTGGTGGCGCCATAGAAGTTGCTTGACTGGAAATCCTTTAGCAGCTCGGTTGGGCTCCATCCAGACCCCGCCTATGGAGCCCCGTTCGCTTAGTCATAGGAGGCGAAATTGGCAAAGAATAGATGATGGCGCCAATATTCTAGAACCCTTGACTGCGCCGCTGCTGGAAAGTGGAAACTGTATAGGAACGTCATTATATAGCGCCAGTTGGAGTACTCGACCACAGAATCACAGAGGTACGAAAAACATGGCGTCCAAAGCCTTCTATAGTAGAAACAGCTTGCCTCGTAATAAGTTGTTTGGTTGTCGTCTCATTGTCTGTTTGCGTGGCTGTCTGTCTGTTTTTGCATTGCTGAATCTGAACACCTTTGCAATCAATAGTCCACGTGACAGGTGTACATATCGCAAAAAGATGAAATAGGTCGAGTCATAGGAAGAGACTCATCAGAAGAGTGCACCGTTGTTCTTGCCTTTCTGCAGGTCAATTTCTCTTACACCCCCTCCTCCCCCCAGCCCTGGTCACCTCAATATCACTCCATCATACCACCACATATACCCAAGCATCTAAGCAAGGAGCTAAGTAACTTTCACTTGTTAAATATCGCATAGTAGCTACTTATTCTAACATGACTTCAATAGCTGTGGTCAAGACAATGGTCGCTCATATAGGTTTCGACCAATCTCGAACATTCGTCATCTCAGAGCGCTATAAAAAACCGTCGGATAGACTTGACACTGAAGAGAAGAAGAAGAAGAAGAAGAAGAAGAAGAAGAAGAAGAGATGGAAATGTTCGAGGTAAGTGCCTTGGTAGGTGGGCGCTCCAGTGGACCGCCAAAGTCGGGGATTTCTATGGTTGGAAATTCGTCCGGAAGGCGCGCCGTGCAAAGCGTCAATGCAGAGGAAGGAAGCGGATCTGGAAGGGGAGCGAAATGAGTCCCGAGGGAAAGGATGGAGCAGGAGGAGGAGGAGAGGGGAGCTGAAGGGGAGGAGAGGGGGAGGGGCAGAAACTGCCAAGCGCAAATGAAGTCTCTGTAATTCAGTGACAGAAATTTCCACAGAAAAAAAGACGAAGAAGAAATCTCTGACAAACGAATCAAACTTCATTCGAAGACAGACAGACAGACAGACAGACAGACAGACAGATAGGCAGGCAGACAGACAGACAGATACACGGACATGCGGATAAGAGAATTCGTCGCTTTGGAAAGAGTTTTAAGCCATGAACATTTGGAAGTGAATTTTTTCAAAATTAAACTTAGCCACTAACACGCAATTATGATCTCCTTTAACGAAAAAACGTATTTCGCTGACGTTGCATAATCTTTGGCAATCGCTCATTATATAGCGCCATTTTATTAGATTTTTCATAGCAATCGCTGTTTTAGTGGCAATCGTTTGCGACTAACCTAAATTCTCTACCGGTAATCTCCGTGAATCTGGACTCTGACCCTGGGTCGAAATCGACCTTGACCCAATCCTGTCGACCCTTGAATGAATATCTACGAGTAGCCCGACCGACCTCTACAGCAATGTGGCGCTATAAAAATTCACATCTCCTATACAAGAGAGTCTGGGCGCCTACACCTCCCACGAAGCGCATTCTTAATTAAAACCAATGCAGAGACAACAACAACAGCGAGAAGCGATTCGAAGACCCGATAGATGATCGAAGGGATCTCTGAAGCGGAGGCGGCGGCGGCGGCGACAGGACGCGTCGATGGCCGATGGAAAGGGCGGCCGACCCCCCCCCCCCCGGCCCCCGCCGTCAAGTGCTGAATTGCAAATATTTCACGATGACCGACTATCAGAAACACATCCGACTGCAACCGATTTATGACGAGTCGAACGATTGTGGTGGACAGGGGTACTGGGGGGAAGCGGGGGCTGGGGACAACACCCCGTCACCCCTCCCCCACCGCGCCACCCAACCCCACCCCAGTCCCGTTCGCCCGACTTCTGACTCGATTTATGACATTCTTGGCGGGCGATGTTAGCGCCAATAGACCGAGGCGTCAGAGCGGTCGTCCCCGCGATGGCAGCCTCCCCTGCTTCTTCGTCTCCTCTCTTCCATCTCATACCACTCGTCTCCCTTGACTAATGGCCGATGGAAAAAAAACAGGAACGGTCCCTATGACCCTCCCCCCGCTCTCCACACACCGCCGCCGCCACCACCCCAACACCTCCCCCTCCACGATGCTTCGCAAGACTAAGACGCAAGCGATGAATGCTCGATGTCAAGAAGTATTAGATAAGAGTAAACAATACATACATACATACATATAGATACATATATAATTACATATACATATACTGTGTACTGTGTACTGTGTATGTATGTATGTATGTATGTATGTATGTATATAGTGGTTATCGTTTATGATGTTTAAGCGTACAGAAGCTATTACTTAAAGTAAGTAAGAAGTAAGTAAGTAAGTAAGTAAGAAGCTATTACCTCAAGTAAGGTATTCGTTAAGCATCGAGTAGAAATGCCCATCTATATAGCGCCAGCATTTATTTCCTCACTGCATCTTTGACACGCCTGCACTTTCAAGGATATGTATCGCCTCTGATAAGGAGTGCAACGAAAATAGTGAAACTGCCAATCGGCTGTCAACTCTTTCCGCAATTTCCACATTTGTTAAAATCTCGATTTCCACGACAGCGAGAAGTCAGTGTCCCAGGGTTACGAAAATCTTAATTCGTTTCCATGACGACGCCTTTTCTGGTTAGGCGTTACTATGAGGAAGACAATGCGAGTCAATCGCCATCATGCAAAAAGTGGAATGGCAAAAATACGCTGGCGCTATAGAAGCTGAGGTTTTGGCGCGTCGCTACTTTCGAACGGCGACAAAAGTGAATCAGTGATTCTGTTTGTAAAGAGGATTCAGTCGTTGAATCATTAAGACGATAGCAATCGGATTGAGGATGAGGAGATGAAAGGCGGAGTGGAAGGGGATGGAGGTGACATCTCAGCTGCAGCAGCAGCCGTGATCAAAGTGATGCAGGCGACGCATAGGTAAACACGAACGCAACTCAGGTAACTGAGTGGAACTGATAAAAGTCGCAGATTAACAAAAACAGCAGCTAAAAAGTCTACAAATGGCGCTAAATAAACGAGACAGAAAAGGCGCCTCATAAAGCCTTCGTTGAAACTACTGATATCATAGGCTGTGATGGAATTGTGGCTTTGAACAGTGTAGTCTAATGTATCATCGTCGTCGTCGTCATCATCATCACTATTGTATAATCATAATAAAAGTCTCGTAAATCTTCAATCAAACAATCAATTAATCAACTTCTATGGCGCCACTGTAATAATATTACCTAAGGCATCAGCATCCAATCGAAATCGTTGTTGCAATTGCTCTTTAATAGTAATCAGAATAGTTGTCTTCGAATAATAATAATAATAATAATAATAATAATAATAATAATAATAATAATAATAATAATTATTATTATTATTATTATTATTATTATAACCATCATTATTATAATTACTGTAATGATAATTATCATTGTTTTCGCTGTTTTCATCGCCGTTGCTGTCATCATCATCATCATCATCATCATCATCATCATCATCATCATCATCATCATAACCATTCTCGAAATTAGTCGTCATCGTCGTCGTCATCATTGATTGCATCTTGAGGGTTTTGATTGATGGACGAGAATAAAGCAGAGCAGATTACGCGTAATTGTAATTGAGAATCGAAGCAGCGACATGGAGATAATGCGAGACAGACCCCCGTTGCCTTCCTCTAAATGGATCCCAAGACAACCGACCCAGTCCCCATCAAAGCCCCTGGCGACGACTAGACAGACACAGGGACAGCCAAAATGACTGACATACAGACTGACAGACAGACTGAATGAAAGACAGAACGAATGAATGAATGGATGACAGAGAACAAACCACAGAACAGATGCTTCGTGTAATGAGATTTGAGTATCTGCTGTATTTTCTTCCATCACATGGAAAAGCTGTTTCCATGCTGTCCCTTGACAGAGCTACTGACGGACGGCGACCAGTAGCTAAGCATCTCTTTACAGGATTACAGATTACCAAATCTTTCCAGTTCCTGTCTTCCTATCCGTCCGTCTGTCTGTCTGTATGTCTGTCTGTGCGTCTGTCTTCTTTTATCGAGACAAAATACTCGCACGAGATTTGAATTTCTGACCGAAACGTCGGCTTCAAGTCTTTTGATTAAATAACAAGTTACTATTAGTCTTTCGCAACAGACAACAGAAGTCAAATGGAAGTGGTGACGTCATCGAAGTCGTCGTCGTCATCATGTCGTCGTCATGGTTACTGACGTTATCATCGACGATATATGTTTGGTTAGAATCTTTTATTTCATCAACAACATCATAATCATCGTATCGTCAACTATTATCAACTGTAACTACACACAATCATCATTCGTTCGACGACGACACTGATTACGATGGACACGACGATGACGATGATGATAACGATGATGATGATGATGATGATGATGATGATGACGACGACGACGACGAAAAAAGCAAAACAGTGACGACGAAGACGAAAGGAAAAAGGCGATTTCAACGGAGAATAATATTAAATTGATTTGCTAATTACTGTTCAGATTCGACAAACGACAGAACCAAACAGTTACACGTTATAGGTGCAAAGCCATGAAAGGTTGCGACAGTACCACAACACAGCAGCTCAGGTGAGAGAGAGAGAGAGAGAGAGAGAGAGAGAGAGAGAGAGAGAGAGAGAGAGAGAGAGAGAGAGAGAGAGAGAGAGAGAGAGACAGAGACAGAGACAGAGACAGAGAGACAGAGAGACAGAGAGACAGAGAGACAGAGAGACAGAGAGACAGAGAGAGACAGAGAGACAGAGAGACAGAGAGACAGAGAGACAGAGAGACAGAGAGACAGAGAGACGGAAGCAGGCAGACGGCAGCGGTTGATGTAGAGTCGGCTATGAGAGCAGCAGATGACGTAGATGGGGGAGGGGGTGGCGACGATGGTGTTGGGGGTCAGTGAGTGCTGTCTCTCAGCTGGTAGCCTTAGGCTGATGCGATGCCAGTGCACTGGGAATGCCAGTGACTACTTAGCTTCAAAGAAGACACATTGCTCTCTTACTTCATTCTCTCTCTCTCTCTCTCTCTCTCTCTCTCTCTCTCTCTCTCCTCCTCCGTTCACTCTTCATTCCAAAGTCCAAACGAAAGACTGCCTCATCATCATCATCATCATCATCATCATCATCATCATCATCATCATCATCATCATCATCATCATCATCATCATCATCATCGTCATCATCATTACAAATTTCCCATCACGACAACCACCACCACTTCCAAGACAATAAAAAACTATATTCAAGAAATTCGTTCCAATTGTGAAATGACGTCATCGCCCGTTATCAGAAAAGAATATTTGTCTTATCTCTCTCATCTTATTCGACGCTTTTAACGAAAACGAAAGTCACGTGACGGCGTCTTTTGGCGCAATCGAACGAATCGACCGATCCCGACATACCACGGCATCCATCCATCCTCCCTCTTCTTCTTCTTCTTCTTCTTCTTCTTCTTCTTCTTCTTCCTTCTCCTCCTCCTCCTCCTCCTCCTCCTCCTCCTCCCGATAAGCATCCTCCTGTGTCGGCCATTCGTCGCAGACGCTGTTTTTATTCATTCAATTTCAGAAGCCCATAACATCTAGGAGGAGAGAAGAGGAAACGAAGAGGAGGGGAGGAGGAGGAGGAGGAGGAGGAGAAGGATCGGCGACGGAGCGCAGAGAGCGTAGTGCGCCGGATCAACTTCATTAGTTCTTCCTTGAAGCGACTGCTTAATGGCGACCAGCGACAGAGTAGCGCCTCTTCATTAGCCGTCGAATTCTACATCGGAAGGGAAAGCCAAGGGTCACGACCCCCCTAAGAGTCCCGCATTAGCCCCCAAAACAGCATACCACCACCACCACCACCAGCAGCAGCAGCAGCTATGATTTCGTCGATTGGTCTATTCTGTCTGTTTAAAGGGTCAAGTGCAAATGTTGCGTATATACGAAGTGGTCGACTGAATAAGCGTCGAGACAGCGTTGTCCTAATGACGACCATTCGACCGTTTCTCAACGCACGCCTCTGTCTTCTTCAACGTCCCACAAACACTCGCAATGTTCCGGCAGTGGCGTAGCCAGGATTCCAGAATAGGGGGAGGCACATCGACATGTTCTGGCCAAAAGTCTTGACGAGAACAAAAAAAGGAAAAGACGGATGATGATGATGATGATGATGATGATGATGATGATGATGGGACATCAAGAGTGTCCCCTCCACACACGAATGCATTGTCATTGTAGGGTAAAATTTTCATTTTGAGTTCTTTGGATTTTGCAAAAAGCGTTGTTGGTTGTAGCAGCAGGTAGTTCATATGCCTCTGTCCTTCTTTCGGGTCTTAATAGGTCGACAGCCTCTGAAAAGACGCTATGCTAGCGTCGACCTGCTTTGGACCTGGTCCAAAGACGATAGGCTAACGCTCTCAGCGATATCTTAGCCCCGCTGCAAGCGCTCCTTCAAAATGCTCAGCGCTGAGAGGGACAGGGCGCCGTTTCCACGGTGATCGTTTCCTTGACAACGCAGCGTTCTGATGACGTCATCGGTTGCGTCTTAGTTCCGCTTCCTGTCAGCCCAGATGCCTTGTGACGATGATCGCGGGAGGATAAGAGGGAGGGGTCGAATTTCGAAAATGTCAGACACCCCCCCCCCGCCGTCCAGACTGAGACCCAAAGCAATATTATTACCCTAATAATCCACTTGGACCTCCGAGACTCAACAGGATTTCGCGGTTACTAATGATGCGCCATTCAACCGCCGTCAGTCAGGGCCACCGGGGAGGGAGTGGGCACGGGGCCATTCGCCCCTTCCTCCCCCAAGACACCCAGCCGAAAAAGCCGACGGAAGAGAGGCAGAAGACGGCGCCGAAGCAGTCTTCCTCTTCTCTGTGGTGGGAGGGGGGTGGGAGGGTGGACGAGGCAGTTGGAATGGAAAAGATGGAAGCAGAGGACCACCTCTCTCTCTCTCTCTCTCTCTCTCTCTCTCCAAAGACGTCTTTGGAATTAGTTGGTCGGTTGGCGGATCATTCGAGCGAAGATCGCGAAAATTAAATCAGCGAAAAACAAAGAAACCATTCGACCGCCGGTCACTGTAACCAACGCCCCTACCCCACCCACATCTCCACCCCACTCCCTCCACCCCATCCCAAACCACTGGGCCGATGGAAGTCAGAGTCCGATTCTGATGAGTTTGTTTTTTTGGGGGGAGGAAGTTTCGCCCATTCTCAATTAAAAATTCGCGCAGCAATGCATAATACGATGCTTCCCATTCGCCTTTAGACTCTACCAGTTGCAGGCAAAAATCATACACATGTACACGCGTGGTATATATGACCCAGCAAGCAAATTAACTGTTATTGAATAAATACAGAAGGACTTCGTTATAACGGACTCGGTTATAACGCATGCTCCGTTATAACGCCCTGCAGCCTACGGTCCCGAGTGATGCGCTGTCGTATTGGATGGCATTGGATATAACGCGTACCTCGGATGTCACGAATTAATTCTACAGACATTATAACAAATACTGTTCTACTGATTTGGAATCTACACCGGCGTAATTCGAAGGCTGAGAATTCTATCATTGGCAATGAGAACATCGCATTCATTTAACGTGACTTTGTATATACGTCAATTAGTGTAAAACCCTTCTCTCTCCGAAATGCCGCCTGTTGTGGTAGCAGTCTCGTCATATGATCACCACTGGACGCCCGGAGGCTTGAATCATCAGCAAATGGGCAACATCTGTTGGGACTGGGTTATTCATGGCTCCGCCGTCCTTTCCCCGGGTCCTTTATCAATAAAAGCGAAAAATTTAATGTTCATTGTTGCGGGGCAGCAGCTGTGGGCCGCGCAATCCCCCGGTGACCTGAATTTCAGTCGATTTCCACTGAACTCAGAGACAGGCAGACTGGACTCAGCCGTGCTCAACACAGGCCATCCGCTATTCCTTCAGCATTCTGGTAAATAAACTGGCTGGAAATTTGTTCATGTTATTCACTCGCATGGCTTGGTAAATCCAAAATAAGAATATCACAGTAGAACTTCGTAAAATGTATTTAACGGATCTGTACAATTGAGTAGGCATACGTTATATCCGAGGTACGTTATATCCAATATCATCCAATACGGTATCGCTTCACACGGGATCGTACACATTGCGAAACGTTATAACTGAGTGAGTTATAACGAAGTTCTACTGTATTATTGAAAATTATATAACATCCCATAGAGAACTGTTTACACGTGACAGTGGTTAGGAACTTAGGAGAGACCCTACTAGACCACTTAAAACCCTATTATTATTATTATTATTATTATTATTATTATTATTATTATTATTATTATTATTATTATTATTATTATTATTATTTCTAATTTATTCATTTTAAGCGTAAGCTAGGGTCTATAGCTAACTGTTATTAGGGAGTATTACCCATCTCGTTATTTTTGATTTCGTTTAACGCCAAATTCGAACATCAATAGAAAAATTGACGGCCTTTTGGTATTCAATACAGGAGTCTATGCAAAATGCTTGATGTGACACAGTGTATTGCAAAAGCAATAGACACTAAGACAGTAGGCCTAACTAATCAAAATAGAAAGGGAGAGAAATTTTGTAGACAGAGATGGAAAATGGAGAGAAGACTTTAGTTACCAAGGCTACACAAATTCAAACGATCCTCATCATTGTCTATTGTATGTCACGTGAACACACACACGCACACACAGCAAAGTCAACAAAACGGAACACCTGGACAGGTAATTCTATTGTTCGCACCTGTGACCGTGGCCCTTTCGATGGAGCTCTATTTACCCAATATGCAGCGATGACGTCATCGTTGGGGTTTTTTTAAGCGCTGGGAGAATAACACATCAAACAGATGGTCCAAACATTTTCCACAAAACTAATTCAGATATAAGATTACAGAATTAAAACCATTATTGGAAATTCGTTAGTGGCTAAACTTACACGGGATATTATCGTCCCCTTTAAAAGATGATCACGAGGTCTCAAAAAACGTCGACGGATGCGAGGATAAATCGTGTGCCTTTGAAGGCGTCACTTGGTTGGCATTGGCGCAGCCAGGTGTGAAGGCGTGGGGTGGGGACCCTAGTCTGCCTGGGATTCGTCGTGGGAATTCGCAAAACCGTTGAGATTTTTTGTGGGGGAGGGGTTGAGGTGGATGAATAGAACGGAATCGAAATATGGATTTGAATGTGTCGAGAACTCATTTAAAACTTGTTTTACTCGAAAATACCAGCCTCCCATCCATTCTGTCCGGAGCCCTGGCTACGCGACGGTCGAGTGGCAAAGTACTCGCTAAAGCCGAGACCCTAATTCGGCCCCTGCGTAATAACGTAACAGTCTCTCAAAAGGAATCTACGTAATATACGTAAATGTAGAGTAGGAGGAGGAGGAGGAGGAGGAGGAGGAGGAGGAGGAGGCGTATACGTACTATATCCCACTGTACCTGACATCCGTCCGGCCAGCCGGAGGGTCGCCATCCGCTGGAATTCCGGTTCCTGCAGCCACTTCCACATCCTCCGAAACGTCTCCCTGCCCGACTTCAGCTTGCTCCAGGGCTTCGGGTTCCGGAGGAGGTCGCTGAGCGTGCCCTGGCTCCGGCAGAGGACCTGCTGGGCGAAGACCGCCTGCGGAATGCTGTATCGCTTCAGCTCGCTGCCGATCTTCTGCGCCACGTCCCTCGTGTTGATCTCGTCCACTTCCGGGCGGGGGGCGGAGGAGGAGGAGGAGTCGATGCGGGGGGATGGGACGGAGGAGGAGGAGGAGATGGCGGCGGTCACGTGACGGCGCGGCGTCGGAGGCAGGTGGTGCTGGTGGGGAGGGGGAGAGGCGACGACGTGTTGGAGACCGTTCAACATCTCGGCGATCGCAGAATCCGACGGATGATGATGATGATGATGATGCTGCTGCTGATGATGATGATGATGCTGGTGTTGTTGTTGTTGCTGTTGCTGATGTTGTTGTTGCATCTGAAGTACCGATGGTACTTCGTATGTCGTCGTCGTCGTCGTCGTTGTTGAATCGCTTGAAAATAACTTCGATTCGTTCTTCAGCGTAAACAGAGAATTCGAATAGTCATACATGGACGGCCCCTGATGCTGCTGCTGCTGCTGCTGTTCCTGGTGGGCTGGGGGAGGGTGGTAGCCGCCGTGGTTCGTCTGGGGCTCCATCGCAGGGGCGCTGGCCCCGAGTGAGGGAAAACAGTTGGGGTTGATGACCCCATCGCCCGCCAAGCCCCCTCCCACTCTGCTCCCTCCGTCGGTCTCGTACTTGTAGACATAGGAGGCGTTCGAGGGCAGACCGAGTCCAGAGGAATTCCCGAGGGGCACAAAATCCGTGAAGCTCAGGTTACTGTCGATCACGTGACCGCTAAACTTTTCCGACACAGTCGAGATGGGCGGCAGAGGCTGGAGGGCCATCAGGGGCTCGTATCGACCGCAGTAGGAGGGCTTCGAGACCCTCCGCCGCCGCCGCCGCCGCCGCCGCCGCCGCCGCCGACCCCCTCGACAGAAGACGACTGATCGGCCGCCACGTACTGCTGCAAGTACCTCGACTCCAGTAGGTCGGCGTCCATCGGGTACTCGACCCCCTGATCCATCATCCGACTGACCCGTTCCGTCAGATCCTCCTGGTCAGAGAGGGAAGGCGACAGGTTCCCGCCTCCGTCGTCGGCGAGGAGGAGGCCCGGCCGCTGTTGTTGCAGCTGGCGGCCGAGGAAGAGATGGGACGCCGTCGGTAGGGAACCCCCTTGCCTTCTCCCGTCCGCCGACCTACTACCTGGCGCAGGAAGAAGATGACTCGTCATGGCTTCGGTTCGTCGCTTGACATCGGAGAGGAGAGAGCGTGCGTCTGCGGCGACTGCCCCGTGTTCGATCCTGTCGTCGCTAATAAAACGCGCTTTTCTCCCGACTCCCGCGTCTTTATATAGTCGGCCGCCATCTTGCCAGGGGAGGGGTCGCGGCGTCGATGCTCCGCCCACTCGAGGGCTAAGCCCCGCCCATCGAGGCTTCCGTTGTTTCTAGGAAAGGCGCCTCCATGCGGTCGGCATTCTGGTCTTTTATGTTGCGCATTTTTAGAATGTATTTATAGTCGGTGACCTACTGATAGGTAATTTTTGTCTGAGAGTCAGTGGGGCCAGGATGTGGAAGTGAAGGGAGACTGGAGTTTGTCTTCCGACAAAAAGAACTTCTCGAATGTGAAAAGATTCCAGTGAATCGACAACGGCTATCATCTTATTAATACATTGAATCCATGGGATGCATCCAGGAATCACGTGTACCCCAGCGGCCTGGCGTTCTTTCATGTCAAAATTGGCTTCTGCTCCTCCGTGCATCGCTTTTATTCGTTTGGATTGGGTGGGTGGGGAGTGGGGAGAGGGGGGCATTCATGGGCCCATCAGAAGTCCATTGAGAGCCGCTTGAAAGGTTCCTTCTTTCACGTCACAGATTGAGAAGGTGGGAAAAGAACAGTCTCCTGACAGGCGTCACGAATTTCAGGTCGACTACTGATTCCCAATGAACGTCTACAACGACCATTGTTTATTTCGTCTCCCTTCGCTCTCAAGTCCACGCCTCGACCGACAGGTGAAAAGCAAGCAGAACGAACAATGGATGGATGCCAGCAGCAGCAGCAGCAGCAGCAGCAGCAGCAGCAGCAGCAGCAGCTGAAGCGTACGACGGAGAATACTTGAAAGACCATACCTGAAAACCAAACACTGACAGTCAATGCGCTCACGATGAGATTTGAAGAATAAGCGGCTACTACACTGAAGAAGCGATATATAAATTGACGAGATTTCATTTATTTATTTACTTACTTACCTACTTGCTAATACGATGTCAGACTGTCTGTAGGAACTGGTGGGGGGAGGGGGGTGGAGAATGTGTAAAACCAACACAGGGTTAATGTTGGGGTAACTGTTTTCACAATTAGAAATGCACTCAGTTAAGGTTAAAATTAGTGCTACGCAAGCTTAAAACGCCAACCGCTATAATTATATATATCAGTGATATCAGCATTATCAGTGATAATGCTGTACAGTAGAACTTCGTTATAACGGACTCGGCTACAACGCACTCTCGGTTATAATACACCGCAGTATACGGTCCGTCGATGCGCTACCGCACTGGATGGTATTGTATATAATCAGAGGCGTAGCAGCCATTTGGACAACCTGGCCAAATGCAAAGGGCCCCCGATCTGCATAGGGTCCCCGACCCGAGCCCAAAAATTTTTTTCTCGCAAAGTTGTAAAGTTGTCAGATCGAAAGACCGATAAGCAAAAAAAGGTCGTCAACATTTTCGCAGACTTGTCAGACCGTCTCTGGAAAGGGCCCCCTGTCCGTTTTTTGCCAGGGGCCCCCGAGCATATTGATACGCCACTGGAGATAATACGCCATAACGAAGTTCTACTGTAATATTACCGGGGAAATAAATATTATCAGTGCTATTAATGTTATCACTTTATCAGTGAGACAGTAATATTAGTGGTATTTTATGACGACGACTATTACGTTGATGCTGCGCCGTCTATAGTTTGTCGGCGCCGCAGCCGTTCTATATTTAGAATTTCCCGGCGCGTTGTCATGACAACCAGGTGCGGCTTGATATGAATGAATAAGCAATGAGGGCGACTGGTGCAAAGCGAACGGCACCTGCAACCAAAAGCCTAATGAGGAACAAACGTCCTCTCCTCCTCCTCCTCCTCCGCCCTTTAGGGTGGGGGCGAGGAGGGGGGTTGTTGGGACGAACGACTGGCGACGTCTGTCGATGAAAAGCAAAAACACAAAAGACTTCTGCTGACGTTGTAGCAGTGCCTGCTTTGACGCACACACACACATACACACGCACGCACGCACACGTCCATAGGAACATACATCGTTGCAGTAAGCGCGAAAGAAAAAAACAATAATAAAAATAAATATTTAAAAAATTGAAATCAGATCCAGTTTCAATCGCCCCATTTTTAATTTCCAAAAATTATCTTCCTACCCTACCCCATGATTGGTAACTCACTTCGTCCGAATCAGGGTTATTTCTAGGACTGTCAATTTGGGGGGTGTCTGTATATCCTGGGTGTAGGACTGTAGGTCCCTGCTGAAAAAGTCTGACAAGCAAAAAAGGTCATCCCCGGTTCAACAGATTGTCCCTTCCTATAATATTCTGACAAGCAAGAAATAGGCAAAAAAGGTCATCCCTGACTCAAATTGGGGGAGGGTGTCGGTCTCAAAATTCATAGGGGGTGGGAAAATAACTCTGGTCGAATGGAAATGAAGATCAGAGAGGGACAATGAGAGAGGGATAGAGTGGGTAAGGGAGAGGAGGTGACTGATTTGCGACGGACATCCTTGAACGTCAGTCGTAGGCCTATATTCAAGACTTCGACACTGCAGTGTTTAATCTGGACTCCTGGACTCCGGGGGAAACTGAAAAAGCCGGGGGAACTGACAAAGCCGGGGGGAATTTTCTGCTAGGGGCCGCTGTTAGTCCATGTAGTATTCAAAAATTTCCGGAATGGGGGAATTTGAAATTTCCGGGGGTGAAGGGAAATTCCCCCCGGAAATAGCCTAGATTAAACACTGCTGCAGTGGATCATAGTTAAAATAGGTCCAAACCTTGAAATTCCGTGGGAGGCGAAGAATTTTGTGCTTTGCCCCAAAAATCCTGAAATCTTTCAACACAACAATCGATATTTTCAGGATGATATGACGAATCCAACGCCACCCCCAAATTCTTTAGCGTCTGGGGCTCTAGGGGACTCTCCGCTAGGGGAGCCCATGAGCACCCCATATGGGCCCAGTCGAATTATAACATCATCGTCCTTCGCTGCAGCAGCAGCGTCGACCAGAAGGCATTAGACGCTGTTTACTCAGTCTCCGAACGAGACATGAAGCCATCTATAGACGCTTACACATAAAACACAATCAAAGACACCCAAACAGACAGCCACGCACACACCCGGACATACGACAGCGAGACACGCCAGGTCTTATCGATGACGCCTTGCAGGACCCTGTGACGGAGTCGGGAGGTCTTTGACATCGCCATCGTCTCTGCGTAGCGTCGGTTTAATGGCAGCACGGACGCTAGGGCCAACCGGGGCTTGGCCTTTAGGGTTCCCGACGGGGCAAGAGTCCTCGGCCCCGCCAAGCCCGTCTGGTCACCGGCGTTAATAAGCGACGGCGCCGGGAGAGAGAGACGGCGCCCCAAGTCCGTTTGCCCTCAAGGTCACGGCGGCAGGAAACGTTCGACACTTCCGCCGGAAGCGGAAACGATACGCCGTACCGGAAACCAGACAGACGCCCCGACGAGATATGACGTCACATCCGAAAGTGCTAATGCAGCGCCACGCTGCGGCGAACTGTCAATCTATCAAAGCTACGTCACGTGACTCACTCCGAAACTCAGATTCAGAGAAATAACAAAGCGCAGTTCACACACACACACACCCTAAGTGTTGGCACAAAAACTGTAATAAATAAAAATGAAAGATATTATTCCTATACAAGACCACCATTGACTGATGTTAAATGCATTATCATATTGGCGCTATAGAAGTTCTTAGATACATCAACATACAAAAATTATCACTGGCTCTTAACTTTCTAAACGCAGTGAACCACTAATAGCGATGACAGTAAACTGTTCAACGATGAACAATTTAGATGCATGTTATGCCAAGTGAATATATCTTACAATTTCAAATATTCTAAACTCAAGTGCACAATAAACAACAGAAAGACACAGAATTCATAAGAGTTCTCTGAATGGTAAAACAGTATTTGATAGACCAATGGCACACCAGTAAGAAAACAGGAAATTTGGGGAAAAACACTATTTTTCAGCAAAAAGTGAAGTCAAACTCAATTTTTATGGAAAACTTGACTCTCCTGAAAAAATTCTCGATATTCCTTAGCATTCCAAAGTGAGTCATCCTTGGCAACAACTGTTTTCTGAATTTATTACAATTGTACAATTGGTTTTAAACAAGTGATAATAAAATTCTACATTTGAAGCAGCCTAATTAAATGGATTTTCACCAACTAAATGTAAAATCAACAACAAATCCAGACTCACAGTGGGTTTAGCAATAAGTTAGGCTTAACTGCCGGGTAAACGGCAACAGAGTCAAGTGTAATGTATATACACTGTGACCCAATGAAAACCACGCAAGGTGAACTGAGACACTGTCCCCCATTCATTTCCGAGTCAACCAGTGAAAACATTTTGGAAATCAGTTCAGATTTACCAAAGTTACGTACAAAATACAGCGACAGGTTTTTTATCAGGTCACTGTGTGCGTGTGTATGTATATATATATATATATATATATATATATATACACACACACACATATATATTATACATATATACACACATATATTATACATATACATACATACAAATATGAACAGATATCCTCAAAAAGTGTATTCCTTAATTTTCTACACATCAAATCCATCTTCTTGATGTTCAATCTTGGAATCTTAAAGCAGTTCCTGTACAATGCTCCAGTTAACAACTGGTAGATAGGTTGCAGTTATCAGAGTCCATTCATCAACTTACTTACCTACAATGTCATCTCCACTAACAAGGTCTGCTGTAATTCAAAATTATGCATCAAACACGAAGATCTGTTCTTAACCCTCAAAATATATCACACATTAATATGCCATCAAACTAAATGCTTAAAACATAGAGTAAGCAATTCACAGTTCATGAAGGGTGTAACATTAACTTATTAACAATAACTCATTGTAACGTTAAATGATATAAGGTAAAGGTAGGTCCCATACTCGAGTCCAAGCAGAGGGTTCCGGCTCTTGTCTCTGGTCTAGGCATTCAGCAACTTAGGTGGTATAAGCCATTAAGCCGGGGTAGGTTTGCCACATTTTACCTTGCAGCTTAACACTGCTCATTTTTACCACTGCCCTCTAGTGAGTAAGGGTGAGCTGATCTTAGGCTCCTGTAGGGGATCGAACCCACAACCTTCTGTCCTATCGTCCAGTGTTCTTACCACTCTGCTAACTTCTTGCCCCTTATAAATAAACTAACTTCTACATGTACACCTCTCAAAATGTCATTAAATAAGAAATCACTATTCCAATGGTTCAATTAAATCAAAATTAAAAGCAGACATTAATGACAAACTCAGATCCCTGTCTGAATGCTTCATGTTAAACAGCTGAACAGTTCATGGCAATATCACTACTTTCTACATTTCTATTACCTAGACATGTGCAGATTTTTTTAAATACTGTTTTTCTTATTAGAAGCTGCAAAAATTTAATTCAGTCCATAAAGATCCGCTTCCAAAACCAAAACCACATTCAGTGGTAATTCAGTGACAAACCGTTAAATCATTGCATCACTCAATATCAAACAGCCTGTTCATAATGCCTTGAAAACTCAATTTTAATGGAGAGAAAAATGTCAATATTTACAAAGAGAATTCACATTTTATACACGCAACAAGGGGTCGACAGTTCTGGCCATCTACCAGACGATGCCAGGCGGTGTAAGAGCGCCAGAAGATCGCAAAGTCAACTCGAATGAGGCCACGACACTCGCCTGCTACCTGCCACTGGAGATTTTCAAGAGTCGGTCACAAGAGGGAGTCTTCAGATTCTTTGCCTGCTCAAACAGGTGTTCGTTATTGTACATTCGAGCTCTCCACATGTTGTTCTCACCTGACAACAGCAACAAATGTGTCAATCACACAAGAGAAATTATTGCACAGATTACTACTTGAAGAAAAGTGCTTTAGCTTTCAGACCAAGAAGCTCACGCCACCAGATGGCGTCTACGTCGAAGGGAGGTTCGAGTTTGAGCCGACATTAAACACGATGCATTTCAAGTGAGTCAAAACACATCTTCAATGCTATGCTAACAAAGCTACAGATGTAAGGGCTTCAAAAAAACTAAATGAAAGAGAGAATTTACGATCGAAAGAGATTTTACGATCGAAAGAGAATTTACGATGTGCTTTTTCTCGATAGCAGCTCTGTTGTAGGTTACGAAGATACTCGTCCTCCACTTGACGGTCGATGCTGGCCAACTGATTGCCGTAATTATTCTTAAAATCTGACTTTACGAAATACTGCACACCCAGTTGCTCTGTCAAGCGGATGACGTTGAACTTCCTGAGACAAAAAATTCATTGTCAAGTCTATTGGAAGTCATACAATCATAATTTTTTTTATTTGCTGCCAACTTTCATAACACAAAGATACTAAATGCCTTCAAAATCAAACTGCCTGATAAAAAGCATTACTTATTTACTTAGATGATTTAGTTCATTCTGTCCACACTGGATGACAGAAAAGTTCTACACTAAGATAAAGTTCTTCCTTTAAAGTCATGTGACCATTTCTACTGACATATCTCAATAAGCAACGTTCATACAGCAAATGCATTGCAAAAGATCCAGTTCCAAATCATCCTTACTACCTTACTTACGAGCTCTGCTGAAGGCTGTACGGAGGATCGCCAATGAGGAGAGTGCTGATGAGGGACAATGCAACGAGGAACACCAAAGGAGAAATCTGCAGCAGCAACGAATATGGACTCTGAAGTAAAAGAACAAGAAACAATACTCAACGCCAAAACAGAGATTCAAAATTTAGCAGATATGAAAAAACCATATAAACAATGAAGTTATGAAGGCACAAGTTTTGACATTACTACTATGTACTACAGAGCAACACCAGGTACCTGTTGCCTATAAACAGCAGTTCGTATATATGCGCTGAAGAGCAACGCACCTCTGACTGTTGTTCGTTGTGAGTGCTATTTTGGCGATGATGATGTGGACGCGAGGGTCTCGGGGGTCGCTGGCGATGCCGCGGCGGTTCTTAAACAAAAACAAATCAAACTCTAGCGCTGACAATCGATACAGTTCTCACTTATCAACAATGTCAAAACAAGTCTGATAGTCTTGCCTTCAAACTTCCAATTCATTGCAAATCAGAGTATAAGAAGGTAGCGTTAACCCTTTGACGAAAGGAATCCATATAACCAATAGGTTATGAAGCTGGCCTTACAGGGTGAAGAGGTCAAACAACAAACTGTGCTGATGAGTTGTGAAATATTCAAAATAAGAGAAATACCTCTCTGAAAATTTGCTCCGAAAAACATTCGAAAAAGCTCGTCAGCAAAAACGTCTTCTGCAGAAAGAAAAACATAACACGATAACAACCGGACAAACGCACTCTAGGGTGGCAACTATTCAAACCCCCCAGTGAATAGACAATTGCAGGTCGGAAACAGAGTCAGGTGAAAGTGCAGTGATCTTGAACAAGCTGTTAACCTCCATTTGAAGTGATCACAGATCCAGACCCATTGCATGGCTAAAGTGACAACATACAGTAGATATATGTAAGATGTACAAAAAAAGACAATGCAGAGCTAAAGCACATCGTAGAAAATCAACTCCATCAAACAATGCCAAGTTTTGGAACTATAACGATACATAACTGGTTCACCGATACTCAAAGGTCGTTTGGAAGGTCAAGTGCAAATTTCCACAACAGAAACCAAAACAAAATACAAACCGTTGTCATAGTCACTGTAGTCATTACTGTGTCTCCCAGGGCGACGGTATCTCACTGTCGTCTGTTCTTCCTCGATTCCAAATTCGTCGTATCTTTGCCTTTGCTTTGGATCACTCAGAACCCCAAACGACCTGCTTATTGCTACAGACATTTCACACCAAAACACAACTAAATCTTAAGTACGCGATGACAAAACTACCTGGCAAATATACGTGCAAGATTTTGATGAAACTATACTTGAAAACTTTAACGGTCTCTTATAGGTAAGTAAGTAAAGTATCTATGTTAAAAATTCTTGGAGACCACCATACACAATGGAAGCATAATGAACAACAGAATAGTGCATAATGATGCTCTTATGATCTTACCATAAATAACAATATCTTAATGTCATTCTAAACGTACGGTGTTATCAACTTCCATAGACAGTAATAGCAGGAAGAGGCAATGAGATACACACCAAATGCACTCCTCTGGGACCCCATCTTATGCAGAAACAATACAAAGGATGTCTCACATGCATGAAAACACAGCAGTAAAACAACACCTTTGCACTCTTCTAGTCTTAAAACGTACATGTTTGACTGTACCTATTCCCCATAGATTGATCTCCCGCTGATCTGACTGACCTTTCCGGCTCGACCTGGTTCTAATTCGGATTGGGTTTAGCGCACCATTGGCTGATGCCCAGGGCATTATGATAGTGGCGCTATAGAAGTTTGTTGATTGATTGAACTAAATTACTAACAGCAGACACAAATAACACTATGTAACACGATTTTTGTTCCTGGCTTCTAAGTGTTATATTTCAGTTGCCTATGTATAAAGGATCTGCAAACATGGCTATATTCATCATTATATTTGCTTTCATGAGCACAGCTTACAAAAGTTGTTTATCTATACAATGGAAAAAGGTGCAATTTTTCTTCTCGAGAAGGAACATTATGTAATAATTGCAACTAAGCAAAAACAGTCAAAATTACTTAAAAACATTCAGAAATGAGCTGCTTTTCGAGATTTGGGGCTGTACTGTCCTAGCTTTTCCAATGAAGACTTCAGACATAGTCCCCACCACGTGTTTGTTATACCGTCCTTGGTAACGACGTTCAATGTCCAGCATATCCTGATGAAAGCGTTCATCTTGCTTATCTGAGTAGGCTCCCATGTTTTCCTTGAATTTGTCAAGGTGGGCATGAAGAATATGTACTTTCAAGGACATTTTGCATCTAATTTTGGCATGGTTCTTTACGAGAGACTGGTTCAGTCTCTCATAGTTTTCAGCCTTGTGGTTGCCAAGAAAGCCATACAATACTGCAACAAAACTGTTTCAAGACCCTTTCTCCGTGCTATTCAGCTTCTTGGCGAATACGTCACGCTATGTGATCTTCTTTATCTGTGGTCCGACGAAGGTGCCAGCTACGACTTTTGCCTCCGAAAGCTGTGGAAAAAGCTCTAGGAGGTATTTGAAAGCTGCGAATTCCTTGTCTTGACAAATTACTTGATGAGGCCTAACTTGATGTATGAGCATCTTTCGACGGTTTATCAGCGGTTCCCACTTGATGCTGTTCTTACCTGTGGTGAACTCGGTCAGCTGTGGCCAATTCCTTCTACAATAGTGGGCCTCAGACCTCGGTGTCCCGGTTGTTCTAGAGGCAAAGAAAACCCAAAGAAATTTTCTGAAACCGCCTTGCAGACCCATCAGGAATGTCACCATTTTGACCATATTGAAGTTTCCAATGACTTAACAGCCATAGTTGTACAGTATACTTCAAGGCACTCAGCAACATCCTGACACTGGTGTAGTCCTCTCTGAGGTGCAAGTGCACAAAGTGAGCCATGGGGAGATACAAGTACTTGTTACCACTATGAAGTAGCATGGCTTTGAGGTTCTTGGATGAACTCTCTATGAATTGGCACCATCAATCAGGTTAAAGATGATTGCTATGGCCTCGAAAAGACCAGTGACATTGCTGCAGAAGCACCGCCCATCTAGCTGACTGAAGAATTTGGAAAAACGTTCGTGACGCTCTCTCTGTTCTGTCACCTGTACACTTTCATCCAACAAGTTCCACTCCTTGAGTCTAGATGTCAGAAGCTCAGCATTGCACATGGTGAGACTACGGTCTATGATCAGGTCGATGAGATCTTTCTGATTGGGGAAGTACGGCTTTCTCATCTCAGCTATTTCTGTGCAATTGCATCCTGGATCTGCAATATCTTCCTCGCTGTCTGCCTTGACGCGCTCTCCTGAAGACAGTTGATCCCTCTCTGTAGGGATGGGAATGGGGAGCTCAGAGCCATAGGGTACTGGTGCAATGCAAACGTAGCAGAATGCATTTGCTGTCTGCAAGCAGCCTCTTGATGCCATCTAAATCAATTTTTCTGGTCACTATTCGCTTACTCAGCAACAAGATACACTAGTATGTTGGCTTAAGAAATCTGCACTCTTAAAAGTCTATGATTGCAACTGTAAGCTCCCAGAAAGTGCAACAGGGTTCTAGAAGATTCCAGAAGGTTATAGAAAATTCTGTTCAGATCTAAAACTTATGGACAGCTTGCAATATTCCAGAATATTAACTATGTCTGCTCAGCTTTGAATGTGAACCGAGAATGTGTTCTATAATACACGAATAATTTCAAAATATCATTGCCCTGACCCCAAAAGCAAATTCAGTTTGGAACAAAAACTGTTTTCTAGTTAGTTTAGGCATAAGGGACTAGGAAAACAAGATATCAACCCAGGAACAAACAAAAATATTTTTTTTGTTACGTAGTGTAATCAGCAGTAACCTTTGAAGGCCTCTGTAGATCCAGGAGCATGATTCTTGTCTGGATGTAATTTCAGCGCCAGCTTCTTGTACGCTCGCTTAATGTCTTCGTCTGTGCATTGCTTTTCAATGCCGAGGATTTCATAGAAATCTTTACATCTTAAAACTCTGAAAAGCAAACGTATGTACACAGCTACAGTAAAACACAGATACGTGCACAACAAATGGTTTGGAGAAAATTGCAGCAAAGCTACAAAAGAATCGCACAACTTTGCAATGCATTGAAATGTCTGCTCAAAAAGAAACTTGCATCTGTAAAATCAACAACTTAGACAAATCTAACAGAATGCATGTATACAGAGAACTACAGCTAAAATAACTTCAGCAAGGTACATCACAAAACCATCCCCAGATTTCAGCAATCGTCACCAACCAGATTTAAAATCCCCTGAAATTTTTATAAATAAGTAAAATAATTATCAAAATAATCATTGCCTCCTCCTCCTTCTCCTTCTCCCCAATTAATTTGTATCATTTATTAAGTCAAGAGACAAACTGGTCAAAGTTCAAGAAAGTCATAAATTAAAATACCAAAATTATGTTGGAGAGACCCTCTTGTGTGGAAGTCACATTTGCCCAATGCGAAGCGGTCTAATGACCTTTAATGACCTCTGTAAAGTCCTTGGAGTCACATCTATTCAAATAATCTCATTTTTAATAAATTTTAAATATAGCAATCATTTAAATCAAGGCATTACAGTAGAAAAAGTCTAATTAATCATGCTTAAATTGGTATAATAATAATAATAATAATAATAATAATAATAAATAGTAACAGTTTAGTCATCTCACTTTTGTACAGCATCATGTTGTTCCTTTGTGTAAGTTCTTGTTGGAGCTGAAGACTCCGATGTCACATTCTTGTACTTTGTTCTTTCTCCAGCTCGTCCATCTGCCCCGGGAGAACTCGTAGACTCACCTGAGGCCTCTGACGCTGCTGCAGAAGCCTCTGACTCCCACTCACCCTCTGACGCTGCACTACCATTTGCAGAATGTATAGCTGCTATTAATTCTAAACCACAAGAAACAACCTTCAGTTATTCAATAACCTGAAGGTCTGGAAATCAATTTAAGAAAATAACTCAATCCAGGTTTCTAAGCATTATAGAAACACAAATAATATAATGTAATAAAATAAGTCCACTACAGCAAATATATTAATAACAGTAGTAATCAATAATTCAAACATAAAAATGCACATGGTACATCAGAAATGTATTTTGTGCAGCGTCAGCTCTGTGCTGAGATGAGCTATCTGCTTAGGCTCGCCCGCGATAATCGGAGAGTCTTAGAGCCTTATCTTGGGCATCCTCATGACGTCTATAAAGCTAGCAGCGGATTCGATATTCAGATATTCGCACATTCGCTCCATAGAGATGCCAAATAGCCTAAATATAACTTCGCCATACAATTAAATATTTCTAATATATTTTAATATCTGCCTATATCTACACCGAGTGCTAGCCCTCTAGCCCTCTACCCCTCCAATATTGTGTCAATATCTCTTGCGGGTCAAAAGTGCTGGGCCATTTAGACATTCGCCAATGCTATTTAATAGCCTAAAAATTCATACAGGGTAAAATAATTTTCTATGCAACTTTTTAAGATTCTGCCTATATCTACACCGAGTGCTTGCCCTCTGGGCTATACCTCTAAAATATTAAGTCAATATCTCTTGCGGGTCAAAAGTGCTGGGCCATTTAGACATTCGCCAATACCATTTAATAGCCTAAAAATACATACAGGGTAAAATAATTTTCTAGGCAACTTTTTAAGATTCTGCCTGTATCTACACCGAGTGCTAGCCCTCTGGGCTGTACCCCTCCAATATTGAGTCAATATCTCTTGCGGGTCAAAAGTGCTAGGCCATTTAGACATTCGCCAATGCTTTTTAATAGCCTAAATATTCATACAGGGTAAACTAATTTTCTATGCAACTTTTTAAAATTCTGCCTATATCTACACCGAGTGCTAGCCCTCTGGGCTGTACCCCTCCAATATTGAGTCAATATCTCTTACACGTCAAAAGGAACGAAGGAACTTAGGAACTAAGGAACTTAGGAACTAAGGAATTAAGGAACTTAGGAACTACTGACCTTAGGAACTAAGGAACTTAGGAACTAAGGAACGTAGGAACTAAGGAACGAAGGAACTAAGGAACTTAGGAACTAAGGAACTTAGGAACTAAGGAAATAAGGAACTAAGGAACTTAGGAACTAAGGAACTAAGGAACTTAGGAACTAAGGAACTTAGGAATTTAGGAAATAAGGAACTTAAGAACTAAGGAACGAAAGAACTTAGGAACTTAGGAACCTAGGAACTAAGTAACTTAGGAACTAAGGAACTTAAGAACTAAGGAACTTAGGAAATAAGCAACTTAGGATCTTAGGAACGAAGGAACGTAGGAACTTAGGAACTAGGGAAATTAAAAACTAAGGAACTTAGGAACTAAGGAACTAAAAAACTTAGGAACTTAGTAACTAATGAGCGAAGGAACTAAGGAACTTAGGAACTAAGGAACTTAGGAACTAAGGAACTAAGGAACTTAGGAACTAAGGAACTTAGGAACCAAGGAACTTAGGAACTAAGGAACTTAGGAACAAAGGAACGAAAGAACTTAGGAAATAAGGAACGAAGGAACTAAGGAACGAAGGAACTTAGGAACCTAGAAACTAAGGAACTTAGGAAATAAGGAACTTAGGAACCTAGGAACTAAGGAACTTAGGAACTTAGGAACTAAGGAACTTAGGAACTTAGGAACTAAGGAACTAAGGAACTTAGGAACTAAGGAACTTAGGAACTTAGGAACTAAGGAACTTAGGAACTAAGGAACTAAAGAACTTAGGAACTAAGGAACTTAGGAACTTAGAAACTAAAGAACAAAGGAAGTTAGTTCCTAAGTTCCTTAGTTCTTAAGTTCCTTATTTCCTAAATTCCTAAGTTCTTTAGTTCCTAAGTTCCTTAGTTCCTAAGTTCCTTAGTTCCTAAGTTCCTAAGTTCCTTAGTTCCTTAGTTCCTAAGTTGCTAAGTTCCTTAGTTCCTAAGTTCCTAAGTTCCTTAGTTCCTTCGTTCCTAAGGAACTTAAGAACTAAGGAACTTAGGAAATAAGGAACTTAGGATCTTAGGAACGAAGGAACGTAGGAACTTAGGAACTAGGGAACTTAGAAACTAAGGAACTTAGGAACTAAGGAACTAAGGAACTTAGGAACTAAGGAACGAAGAAACTAAGGAACGAAGGAACCTAGGAACTAAGGAACTTAGAACTAAGGAACTTAGGAAATAAGGAAATTAGGAACTTAGGAACCTAGGAACTTAGGAACTAAGAAACTTAGGAACTAAGGAACTTAGGAAATAAGGAACTTAGGAACTAAGGAACTTAGGAACTTAGGAACCTAGGAACTAAGGAACTAAAGAACTAAGGAACGAAGGAACGTAGGAACTTAGGAACCTAGGAATTAAGTAACTTAGGAACTTAGGAACTAAGGAACTTAGGAACTAAGGAACGTAGGAAATTAGCAACTTAGGAACTTAGGAATTAAGGAACGAAGGAACGTAAGAACTTAGGAACTAAGGAAATTAGAAACTAAGGAACTTAGGAACTAAGCAACTAAAAAACTTAGGAACCTAGTAACTAATGAACGAAGGAGCTAAGGAACTCAGGAACTAAGGAACTTAGGAACTAAGGAACTTAGGAACTTAGATAATTAGGAACTTAGGAACTTCGGAACTTAGGAACTAAGGAACACAGGAACTAAGGAACTTAGGAACTAAGGAACTAAAAAACTTAGGAATTTAGTAACTAATGAACGAAGGAGCGAAGGAACTAATGAACTTAGGAACTAAGGATCTTAGGAACTTAGGAACTAAGGAACTTAGGATCTAAGGAACTTAGGAACTTAGGAACTAAGGAACTTAGGAACTAAGGAACTTATGAACTAAAGAACTTAGGAACTAAGGAACTTAGGAACTAAAGAACTTAAGAACTAAGGAACTTAGGAACTAAGGAACTTAGGAACTAAAGAACTTAGGAAGTAAGGAACTAAGGAACGTAGGAACTAAGGAACTTAGGAACTAAGGAACTTAGAAACTAAGGAACTAAAAAACTTAGGAATTTAGTAACTAATGAATGAAGGAGCGAAGGAACTAAGGAACTTAGGAACTAAGGAACTTAGGACCTTAGGAACTAAGGAACTTAGGAACTAAGGAACTTAGGAACTAAGGAACTTAGGAACTAAGGAACTTAGGAATTTAGGAAATAAGGAACTTAAGAACTAAGGAACTTAGGAACCTAGGAACTAAGGAACTTAAGAACTAAGGAACTTAGCAACTAAGGAACTTAGGATCTTAGGATCTTAGGAACGAAGGAACGTAGGAACTTAGGAACTAAGGAAATTAGAAACTAAAGAACGCAGGAACTAAGGAACTAAAAAACTTAGGACCTTAGTAACTAGTGAACGAAGGAGCGAAGGAACTTAGGAACTAAGGAATTTAGGAACTTAGGAAAGAAGGAACTTAGGAACTTAGGAACTAAGGAACTTAGGAACTTAGTAACTAAAGAACTTAGGAACTTAGGAACTAAGGAACTTAGGAAATAAGGAACTTAGGAACTAAGGAACTTAGGAACTAAGGAACATAGGAACTAAAGAACTTAGGAACTTAGGAAATAAGGAACTTAGGAACTAAGGAACGAAGGAATGAAGGAACGTAGGAACTTAGCAACTTAGGAACTTAGAAACTAAGGAACTAAGGAACTAAAAAACTTAGGAACCTAGTAACTAATCAACGAAGGAGCGAAGGAACTAAGGAACTCAGGAACTAAGGAACTTAGGAACTAAGGAACTTAGGAACTAAGGAACTTAGATAATTAGGAACTTAGGAACTTCGGAACTAAGGAACTTAGGAACTAAGGAACTTAGGAACTAAGGAACTTAGGAACTAAGGAACGTAGGAACTAAGGAACTTAGGAACTAAGGAACTAAAAAACTTAGGAATTTAGTAACTAATGAACGAAGGAGCGAAGGAACTAAGGAACTTATGAACTAAGGATCTTAGGACCTTAGGAACTAAGGAACTAAGGAACTTAGGAACTAAGGAACTTAGGAACTTAGGAACTAAGGAACTTATGAACTAAAGAACTTAGGAACTAAAGAACTTAAGAACTAAGGAACTAAGGAACAAAGGAACTTAGGAACTTAGGAAGTAAGGAAGTAAGGAACTTAGGAACTAAGGAACGAAAGAACTTAGGAACTAAGGAACTAGGAACTAAGGAACTTAGGAACCAAGGAACTTAGGAACTAAGGAACTTAGGAACAAAGGAACGAAAGAACTTAGGAAATAAGGAACGAAGGAACTAAGGAACGAAGGAACTTAGGAACCTAGAAACTAAGGAAATAAGGAACTTAGGAACCTAGGAACTAAGGAACTTAGGAACTTAGGAACTAAGGAACTTAGGAACTAAGGAACTAAAGAACTTAGGAACTTAGGAACTAAGGAACTTAGGAACTTAGGAACTAAGGAACTTAGGAACTAAGGAACTAAAGAACTTAGGAACTAAGGAACTTAGGAACTTAGAAACTAAAGAACAAAGGAAGTTAGTTCCTAAGTTCCTTAGTTCTTAAGTTCCTTATTTCCTAAATTCCTAAGTTCTTTAGTTCCTAAGTTCCTTAGTTCCTAAGTTCCTTAGTTCCTAAGTTCCTAAGTTCCTTAGTTCCTAAGTTGCTAAGTTCCTTAGTTCCTAAGTTCCTTAGTTCCTAAGTTCCTTAGTTCCTTCGTTCCTAAGGAACTTAAGAACTAAGGAACTTAGGAAATAAGGAACTTAGGATCTTAGGAACGAAGGAACGTAGGAACTTAGGAACTAGGGAACTTAGAAACTAAGGAACTTAGGAACTAAGGAACTAAGGAACTAAGGAACGAAGAAACTAAGGAACGAAGGAACCTAGGAACTAAGGAACTTAGAACTAAGGAACTTAGGAAATAAGGAAATTAGGAACTTAGGAACCTAGGAACTTAGGAACTAAGAAACTTAGGAACTAAGGAACTTAGGAAATAAGGAACTTAGGAACTAAGGAACTTAGGAACCTAGGAACTAAGGAACTAAAGAACTAAGGAACGAAGGAACGTAGGAACTTAGGAACCTAGGAATTAAGTAACTTAGGAACTTAGGAACTAAGGAACTTAGGAACTAAAGAACGTAGGAAATTAGCAACTTAGGAACTTAGGAATTAAGGAACGAAGGAACGTAAGAACTTAGGAACTTAGGAACTAAGGAAATTAGAAACTAAGGAACTTAGGAACTAAGCAACTAAAAAACTTAGGAACCTAGTAACTAATGAACGAAGGAGCTAAGGAACTCAGGAACTAAGGTACTTAGGAACTAAGGAACTTAGGAACTTAGATAATTAGGAACTTAGGAACTTCGGAACTTAGGAACTAAGGAACGTAGGAACTAAGGAACTTAGGAACTAAGGAACTAAAAAACTTAGGAATTTAGTAACTAATGAACGAAGGAGCGAAGGAACTAATGAACTTAGGAACTAAGGATCTTAGGAACTTAGGAACTAAGGAACTTAGGATCTAAGGAACTTAGGAACTTAGGAACTAAGGAACTTAGGAACTAAGGAACTTATGAACTAAAGAACTTAGGAACTAAGGAACTTAGGAACTAAAGAACTTAAGAACTAAGGAACTTAGGAACTAAGGAACTTAGGAAGTAAGGAAGTAAGGAACTTAGGAACTAAGGAACGTAGGAACTAAGGAACTTAGGAACTAAGGAACTTAGAAACTAAGGAACTAAAAAACTTAGGAATTTAGTAACTAATGAATGAAGGAGCGAAGGAACTAAGGAACTTAGGAACTAAGGAACTTAGGACCTTAGGAACTAAGGAACTTAGGAACTAAGGAACTTAGGAACTAAGGAACTTAGGAACTAAGGAACTTAGGAACTAAGGAACTTAGGAATTTAGGAAATAAGGAACTTAGGAACTTAGGAACTAAGGAACTTAGGAACTTAGTAACTAAAGAATTTAGGAACTTAGGAACTAAGGAACTTAGGAAATAAGGAACTTAGGAACTAAGGAACTTAGGAACTAAGGAACATAGGAACTAAAGAACTTAGGAACTTAGGAAATAAGGAACTTAGGAACTAAGGAACGAAGGAATGAAGGAACGTAGGAACTTAGCAACTTAGGAACTTAGAAACTAAGGAACTAAGGAACTAAAAAACTTAGGAACCTAGTAACTAATGAACGAAGGAGCGAAGGAACTAAGGAACTCAGGAACTAAGGAACTTAGGAACTAAGGAACTTAGGAACTAAGGAACTTAGGAACTTAGATAATTAGGAACTTAGGAACTTCGGAACTAAGGAACTTAGGAACTAAGGAACTTAGGAACTAAGGAACTTAGGAACTAAGGAACGTAGGAACTAAGGAACTTAGGAACTAAGGAACTAAAAAACTTAGGAATTTAGTAACTAATGAACGAAGGAGCGAAGGAACTAAGGAACTTATGAACTAAGGATCTTAGGACCTTAGGAACTAAGGAACTTAGGAACTAAGGAACTTAGGAACTAAGGAACTAAGGAACTTATGAACTAAAGAACTTAGGAACTAAACAACTTAAGAACTAAGGAACTAAGGAACTAAGGAACTTAGGAACTTAGGAAGTAAGGAAGTAAGGAACTTAGGAACTAAGGAACGAAAGAACTTAGGAACTTAGGAAATAAGGAACTTAGGAACTAAGGAACTAAGGAACGTAGGAACTAAGGAACTTAAGAACTAAGAAACTTAGAAACTAAGGAACTAAAAAACTTAGGAATTTAGTAACTAATGAATGAAGGAGCAAAGGAACTAAGGAACTTAGGAACTAAGGAACTTAGGACCTTAGGAACTAAGGAACTTAGGAACTAAGGAACTTAGGAACTAAGGAACTTAGGAACTAAGGAACTTAGGAATTTAGGAAATAAGGAACTTAAGAACTAAGGAACTTAGGAACCTAGGAACTAAGGAACTTAAGAACTAAGGAACTTAGCAACTAAGGAACTTAGGATCTTAGGAACGAAGGAACGTAGGAACTTAGGAACTAAGGAAATTAGAAACTAAAGAATGCAGGAACTAAGGAACTAAAATACTTAGGAACTTATTAACTAGTGAACGAAGGAGCGAAGGAACTTAGGAACTAAGGAATTTAGGAACTTAGGAAAGAAGGAACTTAGGAACTAAGGAACTTAGGAACTAAGGAACTTAGGAACTAAGGAACTTAGGAACTTAGTAACTAAAGAACTTAGGAACTTAGGAACTAAGGAACTTAGGAAATAAGGAACTAAGGAACTCAGGAACTAAGGAACTTAGGAACGAAAGAACTTAAGAACTTAGGAAATAAGGAACTTAGGAACTAAGGAACGAAGGAATGAAGGAACTTAGGAACCTAGGAACTAAGGCCCAGCACTTTTGACCTGGAAGAGATATTGACTCAATATTGGAGGGGTAGAGCCCAGAGGGCTAGAACTCGGTGTAGATATAGGCAGAATTGTAAAAAGTTGCATAAAAAATTATTTTACCCTGTATGAGTTTTTAGGCTATTAAATAGCATTGGCGAATGTCTAAATGGTCAAGCACTTTTTACCTGGAAGAGATATTGACTCAATATTGGAGCGGTAGAACCCAGAAGGCTAGCACTCCGTGTAGATATAGGCAAAATTTTAAAAAGTTGCATAAAGAATTAATTTACCGAGTATGAATTTTTAGGCTAATAAAAAGCATTGGCGAATGTCTAAATGGCCCAGCACTTTTGACGTGGTAGAGATATTGACTCAATTTTGGAGGGGTAGAGCCCAGAGGGCTAGAACTCGGTGTAGATATAGGCAGAATTGTAAAAAGTTGCATAAAAAATTATTTTACCCTGTATGAGTTTTTAGGCTATTAAATAGCATTGGCGAATGTCTACATGGCCCAGCACTTTTGACCTGGAAGAGATATTGACTCAATATTGGAGGGGTAGAACCCAGAAGGCTAGCACTCCGTGTAGATATAGGCAAAATTTTAAAAAAGTTGCATAAAGAATTAATTTGCCGAGTATGAATTTTTAGGCTAATAAAAAGCATTGGCGAATGTCTAAATGGCCCAGCACTTTTGACGTGGTAGAGATATTGACTCAATATTGGAAGGGTAGAGCCCAGAGGACTAGCACTCGGTGAGGATTTAGGAAAAATTTTAAAATTTTGCATAAAAAATTATTTTACCCTGTATGAATTTTTAGGCTATTAAATAGCATTGGCGAATGTCTAAATGGCCCAGCACTTTTGACCTAAAAGAGATATTGACTCAATATTGGAGGGGTAGAGCCCAGAGGGCTAGCACTCGGTGTAGATATAGGCAGAATTTTAAAAAGTTGCATAAAAAATTATTTTACCCTGTATGAATTTTTAGGCTATTAAATAGCATTGGCGAATGTCTAAATGGCCCAGCACTTTTGACCTGGAAGAGATATTGACTCAATATTTGAGGGGTAGAGCCCAGAGGGCTAGCACTCGGTGTAGATATAGGCAGAATTTTAAAAAGTTGCATAAAAAATTATTTTACCCTGTATGAATTTTTAGGCTATTAAATAGCATTGGCGAATGTCTAAATGGTCCAGCACTTTTGACCCGCAAGAGATATTGACTTAATATTTTAGGGGTAGAGCCCAGATGGCTAGCACTCGGAGTGGATATAGGCAAAATTTTAAAAAGTTGCATAAAAAATTAAGTTACCCTGTTTGAATTTTTTTGGCTATTAAATTGCATTGGCGAATGTCTAAATGGCCCAGCACTTTTAACCTGGAAGAGATATTGACTCAATATTGGAGGGGTAGAGCCCAGAGGGCTAGCACTCGGTGTAGATATAGGCAGAATTTTAAAAAGTTGTATAAAAAATTAATTTACCGAGTATCAATTTTTAGGCTATTAAAAAGCATTGGTGAATGTCTAAATGGCCCAGCACTTTTGATCTGGAAGAGATATTGACCCAATATTGGAGGGGTAGAACCGTGAGGGCTAGCACTCGCCGGATAAATAGGCAGATATTAAAATATATAGAAATAATTAATTGTATGACGAAGTTATGTTTAGGCTATTGGACATCTCTATGAAGGAATGTGCGAATATCTGAATATCGAATCCGCTGCTAGCTTTATAGACGTATCCGATCATGTCCACCGGTGTTCATTTGAAATTGACATGGTCCATGCATCAACTTTTGCTGATACCCAGTGCAGCACTACCATTAACGAGCTATATAAAACAACATTTCACATACTATTTACAGCGTCACTATAACAATACCATCACGGCGCTATATATATGAACAGTTTAATATGCTTTACAGAGGGACTATAATAAAACAGATAGGAAATGCGATCGTAGCTGATTTTTTTTTCTACCTTCAGCTTTTTCCGATGGATAGAGTCGAGCGGCTTTGTTGGCGAATTTCAGAGCTTTTTCTAAATCTCCGATCTTAAGAAACGTCTCTGATCTGTGAAGACATCGCTCACTCTCATCTCTGTTGCCTTCCATCTTTAATGTTAAAGAGACCGGCGGACCACGGCGGTTGCCGCTCGGCATTGTCAAATAAAGCCAAGCAAGTAAGCAAAACATCGTGAATTTATTCAGCGCTTTACAACCTCCAATAGCTGATAGCTCTTAGGCACTGAGTCTACATATAAAATAGCTATAGCCAAAAACTAAAAGTGATTGAAACGTCAGCTGACTGAGCCTGTTATGCCTCTGAATTTTATAATTCTTGTATTTTGTAGTTCCTTGCTTACAAGGAACTAAAAAATTCCTACAAGGATACATTAATTTATCTCTGGATCATAGCTTGATAGAAAATCCGAACTGAAAGCCATAGACATTTTTGGGGAAATATTTTAGGTGTAAGTATCAAGATTACAATCTTGCTACTTTGGAGAAATATTATAAGTTATAACCATCTCGTTGTCTAATTTTTAGTTGGAAACATTAGTTTTCTTCACTAGATGTAGTCACATGATAAATTTTAATTCCATGACAAAAACTAGAAATTAAAATCTTTTATTTACCCACAATTCTTTGTTTTGGGATAAGTTTGGTTTTCTAAAAATCTGAAACTTTCTAAACTACTACAAATGGCAATCAACTACCATGTGATTTGTGCAATGAATGCTTTTAACAGCATTAGAATCAAGCTAGATAATAACATGTAAACATTTAATTGCAAAAAGGCACACTTGTCAAGTCATTGAATGTTCTCATCAATTAAGATGCAACAAATCCTTTGCCTGATAAAGCAAAGAAAAGTGAAACAATACAATTAAATTCATTTTACATACAAGAGACCTCAACTAAATATTTATGCAAATACTTTAATTGCAATTGCACAACCGTTCTATGGACGACAAACTTAAAACAATCCTTCATCGTATTTTCATTGTTTTGTAGAAAATTTAACCATTGGTTTTTACTCTCCCAACAGTTCACACTTTCATCAATCGAATGAAAACAAAATTTGGGAACTGAAAAGGTTCATAAATGGAAATCCCATAAAATCAATTAACAGTATGACCCAATTGAATATTCAGTTCTTTTAATACAACTCTTCCCTAAATGTCAGAACATTCATTAGAACTAGCAGCTGTAGAATGACACATTAATTAATGTAAACAAAATTCCATTCAACGTAAGACTGTATGATTAGTGCCTGTACCTGAGACTCACCATAGAAGGAACAAATAAACCATAAATATTCAATTAAAGATAATTTCAGAATGATCATGATAACCACAAATTGAAACATAAAAACATAAAAACAATATGCAGAGAAAAACACCTTTGACAAACACAACTGAAACACTAGAAATAAAAGAATTTGATTTCATCGCAAATTCCCATCAAAAGTCCTGGACGACCACTTCGAGACGAACAGCTCAGAAAGCAGACGGTTGGAAGACTTTCACAGGTGGTTGGCATTGGAGGCGGAAGAACTTTCATCAACTCACCAGATCTCAAATCCCAAATTCTTGTATACCCATTGGTTCCAACTACAACACAGAGACATGGGAGTCACGAGCCAATATCATAATGGCAATACACAAGAAATAATTTCAGTTCTGAATCATATGACAAAATATTGTTCATTTTTGTTTCTCAAATTCTGCTAAGAATTTCACCAAAATCATAACAATACTTTCATGTTTATGGCTCACTTAACACAAATGCAAATCATACCCTGTTGTCTATGACAATATCTTTAAATTCATAAAAAACAGTGCATGTATACAATGTAAGACGTGTCAGCGTTGTCAAAGCGCTTTTGATTTTGGATTTTAAACCATGCGTACAGTGCTATATAAATTGTCCTGGAATAATAATAATAATAAGAAAAATCGTACAGTCAAACACAGATCTCTAAAACTAAGCATTCAGCTCCATTGTCCTCTTCTGCTAACTGCATGTGTCCTTCTTTCACACATAGCAGCTTCTTTTGAGGACATAACACCTTCCTTACCTGCACTAAAGAATTCCTCGTTTCTGTCAACCACAATTGGTGTCCTTTGATAATGATTGACATGTCCTGGATATTCCATGACCACTCGTCCCTGACGAAGATCCCAACTCTCAATTTGCTACAAAATTATGGGCAAAGAATCCCCAATACAAATGGAAAACATGGAAAATATATAAGTTAGAACAAATGATGCCATATATTGCAATACAGGCTCAGTGTTATATACCGGTAGTCACCATACAAAATGAGTCTAATGCCTGCATTATATATGAGCAAAGGAAATCATAAGCAACACAATTAAGTGCTGTTTTGAAAATCCATTACCCAATTTGAATAGAAATAAGGATCCCCGGGAGCCTTTAGAGTCCCTGGGAGTCTTGGGACACCCCCTTGGGGCCCCACAACTGATGGATTAAAATTCTGCCAAGAGACAGCATTGCCATATGCATCCGAGATATTCAACACTCCATAAAGTTTATTTGCCCTCAAAGGATGACACACTACTGCATATAGCACCATTACACCACTCATACACAATGTACCAAAAATATTTAGGCTTTATAATGATACAGACAATATGGTTGGTAAAAAGAGCATAGTGCTCAAAGTATCTGTGTGAATTTGCTTTCTTACCGGTGAATTCATGTCCGATGACAAGAGGTAGCGATCATCTTTTGTCATGTAGAGATCACCAGAATATCCAGTCTGTTTAGTCAGATAGGAAACTGGTTCCCTGCCTGTAGCCCTCCGATCAAAAAGTAAAATTCTCCGGTCCTTTGCTCCACAGAAGAACAGATGTGGATTCTAAGGAAACATTGTCAACATATCTGTAACATAGATAAACAGAGCTCACGCATGTCATGGATAGGTTAACGTCAATGCTTTAAGGGCAACTCTCCTACTCATGATGTCACACGTGTCACTGCTTTAACTCTCATGATGTCAAGTGTTTTCCCTAATGGCTTTTTCTAATGGGGTGGTTACTGCTCCATCTATCTCAACCCAGCCTCTGAAAATTAAATATTGTTATACACCCAGTTTTTGGATAGCTACGTGTCAAAAGTAAAATACTACAGATTACTAGTTACCTTGTAAAAGGTAGCCTGATTACAGTAATAAGTTATTTTCTAAAAATTGTAATATATTACTAATTACTAGCTAATACCGGTACTGCTCTTCAAAAAACCAGGCTAATAACTGCCTTTCACATCACACAGACACCAAATGCAAAAATAGTTCAAGACAGAAGTTACGTGTTACCCAATAAAAGCAACACACTCACAGTGGATGCAAAGGCAACGGAATGGACGGCTGAACGAGACGTGTTAAACTCCTTGTGCTTTTCTCTACGTCCCTCCATGACATGCTCCAGGACAACCACTGAACTCTCAGTTCCAAAAGCAGTTGCGGCCAATCCAGACGAACAACACAGCGGCAGTTTTTTGATCACTACTGATGAGTTACAATATCCGGTGGTATGGTCATGCATGCCAATCACCCCTTCGTAAGTGCAGAGAATAAGCCTCGATGAATCAGGAACAGCCAAGAAGCACATGTCTACAGGCCGACGAAACCCCAAACAAATTTCATCCCTAATGACATCGTATTTGCTGTGGGGTTCTCTCATTGCATTTAGGAGATTAGCAGTGCTTACGATGGCAACATGCGAGTCCTCTTTTACCTCGGACAATAAAGACAGCTTACTATCACTTGGGTTCAAGCATATTTTTCGTATTATGGAGTGCCGTTTCATACACCATCCAACATATTCACTCATTTTTGCAATGCATGCACGTTGTATTTCATGCATTCTGGAGTCGGGTTGCTTGTTCGCAATCTTCGATTTCTCAACTATAGTAAGTATGTTAGGCATGGTCATAATCGTTGTCTTGTGTTCAGGAAAAATAAGTTTTCCAGTTGATCTGAGGCTTTGCAGCTCCTTCAGTCGTACTTGCTCTTGGTTTTCATGTTTCAGTCTCTCCGATGTCACAGCATTCGACATGACATTTTTACAACTTGGCACAATGCGAAAATAACTCTTCTTCTCCGGGTCAAAGTAGAATCCAGGAATCTAAAACACAAACGACACATTTTCAATGTTACTGAGAAAACTTATTACACTGGCCACCAAAAGCCTTCCAACCACAAAACACCCTTTTACTAAACTACATTGACCCTCAAATTTAGCAAACTCACAAAGGTTTCAATGCGAGAAACCTTTAAGACATCAAAAACTACTCAAATGAAAAACATCACAAAATAAATTGAACTGCTCAGACATATTTCAAATACTTGATCAAATAAACAGCTCCAATTATCAATTACAATACATAAATTCAAAGCAAAACTTTCCATATTATTAACAATGCAGAAAAGTGGATAATACATTGTGTCCAGAAAAAAGTGCCCCTGAACATATTGCAATAACTCTCTTGAACCTGCACAGATTTTTTTAGAGTTTAAATTATATAAAGAGACATCCATTGATATAATTTGCACAAATTTATTTAGAATTCATTGACAAGTATTAAGAGGTTTTAACTGTTGTGCTCAGCTGTCACAAATTCCAGTTTCCTGCCAACAATGTCATTTTCTATGCCACTCAATCAGTTGACAAACATGCAAGAATGTTTCTGAACGAAGATTGTATTTTAATGAAAGCGTTTAGAATAGAAAGGGGATATGGTGCTAAAAGATTACACGCTGAATTTCTGCTGAAAAGCTGATCGATACAACAGGCATTGTGGCATGAAAATGCAGACCGAGCGCATAAAGATTTTGGCATCTACAATAAATCTACTAAAGACAAGATTAGAATGAGACAATGACATTCTAAAACATTTTCCATTTATTTATTTAGCTTACCACGCTTACGAGCTGAAAAATGAATTGCTAAATAAAGACAAAGGTTTTAAAACAGAAAAAGCTGTTTACTAACATCTGAACTTGAAGATGAAGCAGCGCTACTCAATTTCCAATGATCCTTAGTTTGAAGAGAGGCTGATTTCCCACGTTTACTTAGATTCCAACGATTTACCAAATTCCAGGATTCCCTTGATGTAGCCAAGCAACAAGTCTGAATTGTGCTTCTAAGTGCAAAATCAAAACATCGATGACTCTTCTGTAGCTCATTTCTTATTTTCCTGCAACCTTTACTCGGTTTGCATACATAAATCGACTTACGATCACAAACAGCCGACTCTATATTTCTGCTCGGCCAAGGTTTCAGAACTCTCTTGGCGCTACTTAAACGTTTTACCCTGCGAGATCCTCGAGTAACCTCTGAAGTTTTCTCAGACCTGCTTGAACTTCCATCAACGTTTTCTGCGGCTGCATTCGACGAAACAACAGCCCGCTCATCACAAAAGAGGCTGACTTCCACATCAGATTTCTTGATAGTATTGTCAGCAGCATTATCAACTCCTAAATTCTTCTTTTTCTCCTTTTCACACCGTGACGACCACTGACTCCCTGCCTTTTGACGACGAGATTTTCCCATGGCTTCTGCAGAAACTGTGGACACAGCAGCTGCACTTCAAGTCCATTAAAGTGTCTCTTATTTAAATAACTCTGATTTCCACGGTAATTATATAAAATTTAATAAATTTATATGAATTTCTGGACAGCAATTCCTTTAACTTATCGCTCTCCATGTATTTAAACTTTTACAGCATTCATACACATGGAGGTTAGACTAAAACCCAGAGCTTAGTGATATTAATGACCTCTGTTATTCATTAACAGAAATGCATTTTCTTCTTGGTATGCATTTTTCGTCCCTCCATCCGTCAACATTGCGTTGGCGATAAAAATATTGGAAAATATCAATTTACTAATGTCATTTGTTAAGCAAAGGTGGACGCCCGGTCAAAGCATCAGACTTCGTTTCAGTGAATTTTAAAAAAATGCGCTGCAATTTTCTCCTCAAATCTTCAAAACTTCTTCGCGTATTCGCCTGATCATAGACTTTAATATGTATTATAATAAATCTATGCGCCTGATGGCCAAGTGTTGCAAAATGGCGGCGGGTCATTTAAAATTTTAAATGGATTAAACGTGTCCGCTGAAACGCTTCGTAAACAGGGATTCTAGACATAAACCTTGTAATTTAATGAAAATGCCGAGATAATTTAATAAGAAATTATTTGAAGTTATTATAAGTTAGAGATAACGTTATGCGTTCGACTGACCAGGAAGATAACGCCAACGACTGAGCAGGTATTGGTTACTGTCTTTTGCTTGACACTGTCATTGTAACTATTTTTAATATAATAAAGGTACACTCCATGGGCTCAACTCCCGTACGGACAACCGAAGGGTTAGATCCTTCAGTTTTACATGGCAACGGCTGAATGAGGGCGATTGCCAGCCTTTCCCTCGCCGCCTTTCCGTCCATCGAGTTAACACCCAATGTCACAGCTGAGTCGACTGGGGTGCTGGGACAGAAACAACCGAAAAGTTTTTGCCGCGACTGCGAGTTCAACCACGTAGCTCAATCTTGGCAAACCAGTGCGCTAACCACTGCTCCAGTACAAACATTTCAAATACACTAATTTAGTGTTATGGTAGTTGTATGCTGTGAAGTAAATATGGACAGTAGGCAGTTAGTTAATATGTAGCAGAGTGGCGCAGTGGAAGCGTGCTGGGCCCATAACCCAGAGGTCCGTGGATAGAAACCATGCTCTGCTAAAGTTTAAAAAAAATTATTTAAACATTTTTTGAAGTTTTCACAATTTCCCTCTTGCCATGGAGTTTGATATGGCGCAGCGTTAATCTCTGATGACATCAAGGAGTAAGCTATATAGGATGCAAATTAACGCAAGATCGAGCAACGTGGAAGCATTTCGTATCTAACTATTGCTGCCATTCAGACAGAAAGTGATGATGATGATGATGATGACGACGACGACGACACGAAGATGAAGAAATCAATCGACTGACTTATATACACACTGCATTATGGGCAGAGAGGGGTTTAAACTGGTATAATATGTTAAGAGTTGGAGTCAGTGCTGGATTTACCATTGTGCTAACCCTAACCTTAAAACAGGGCCCCATACCAGGGGGCCCCATCTTCTTTTGGAAAAAAATTAAACATTTACAATGAATTAGTTTTGTCATACGATTAGCAGGGTAATACAAAGACGTGGCATTTTGATTATTAAACTATTTTGTGTAAACTTTAGACTGCTTTAAAATCAAACAACTGTGCAATTTTGATGATTGATCAAGTAACAAGTCATATTTTAACTACTCCTAAATTTTCTAAATTAGTCTGCCTGACTGCCTGACTGCCTGTGTAGATCTACCAGGCCTATCTCCTTCAGGGCCAACATAAGGGGCCTCATGAGTTAACTAGCACAGGGTCTCATTTGTCCTAAATCCGGCACTGGTTGAAGTGAGTGAAGTGTGTATGTATGTAAGTAAAGTAAGTAAGTAAAGTAAAGTAAAATCTCGTGGATTTCTATAGCGCCTTGGAAAGCAGCACAACAGTAGCTGCTTATTCTTAGGCGCTGATGTATGTAGGCGTGATGTATGTATGTATGTATGTATGATGAAGTCTATTTTGTGAAAAATCACTTGTGTATTGTTCTTAGCCTCTTAGGGCTTAAATGTTCTATTTATTGGAGAAATCGGTAGGAATCATAGGCTTAATTGGCCACTGGTTGGAGGTTGCTGCAGACATCTTCTTTCTTAGTTGCCCTGTATTGCCGCATTGGTGACCGTGGACCATCTCATCTCCTTCCTGTCCTTTGTAGTGTGTGAAGCTAAGTTCCTTAGCAACACACCGCTGATGTTATGTCTTTCCTGTCACACAACCAGCTGTCTATAAATGTCAGTCTTTATTTCCCTCTTGCTCTTTTCCACTCCACCCTAGGTTTTCCAGACCGTTTTTCCTCTTTGTGTCAGAAGAATTCAATTTTAAGTTGTCTTTCCTTGTGACTGGCAACAGTTTTCGTTTTGGTGTTTGTCATTTCCAGGACATTTTTGGTTGGTGTTTTCTTCCACCACCCCCAACCACCCCCCCCCCCGCCCCAAACCCCAATTGCCCCTGTGGTAACCAACTCGGCAGAAATCTCTTTTGTTGATGTCCCTTGTACTCGTACTGTCAGTGGCAGTGGCTAGTTGTTTCCAAATCAACCGTCTCCGGAATTCATTGCATGCATCAGTTCGTGAAATCAGCGCACTACACCTTTTAAATTAAGTCATAAACTGTTCCTGTTTGTCCCATCGGTCTTCGAATGAAGCCCCTGCCGTCTAGACTGCCCACTTCATCGACACCATTCTATAATTATTATTGTATTTTCTATAACAACGGTTGATGCTAAGGGCATTATTATAAATTTTTATGAATGCTCCCATACTAAAACGTGCTTAAATAGGGGAAAGCGGGCTAAGGTGACACCAAGAGTCACGAGTAATCAGTGTCCGTTTGCATGGGAGAACTGCATTTGATCTTATTCTGTTATGATCGAGGGGCGCCCACGTGGGTCATTGGGATAGATGCACGTCAGGCAACTTAATCAAAACGTGCTCGTCTGGGGTAGAGCGGGGTACACTGACCAGGTGGACAAGAGTCGTTATATACGACGGTCGACGGTGTTAGCTGACACTTTTATACGCGGTCAACGGTGACTGGATGAAATTAGCCGACTCGGGACAGCTCAATAGGCGCTAAATAAAGTCAGAAATTCGACCAGAGACGCGGTGATCATAATCTCGGTATTGTTAAACAACGGATCGAATGTCGCTTTGCCTAGTTTTATCATCTCCTGATTACCCGACCGAGCTGTCTTCTAGGGAAATTTGCGTGCCAATTTTGGTGAATTGCGGCCGAGTTACGTAGAGAGACAGACACACAGACAGACAGACACACAGACAGACACACACACACTGTCACACAGACACACACAGACGACTAGGCCTTTGAGCTAGTGGACATTGCAAGGGGACTGCCTAGTTCTTTTCTCCGAATTGGAACCCAGTATTTTGGAATTGAGCTGCTCTAGATTTTTATACGGTTTCATTGACTTTATTCGCTCATTTTGAAGAGGCTTATCTTTTATCTCAGCTTAAGACAGTTTCCACTGGGTGGAGCGATTGTAGACCAGTGGTTGACGAATGCTGCCATCAGAGACCTTGAGCCAGCGTTTCCCTGGAAGGAGTGGCGAGAGCTTTCCCTAGGGGTCATCCATATATTATCTCATCAAATTTTGGCTGTTTCTGACCCCTCCCTCTTGTCATCAAAGAACGTCATCAGGCATCGAATCCCTCGTTTTTCCTTCTCTTGAATGACGTCATCACTGTAGCGTTATGTTTGCCACGATATTATTGCAAAATGTTGGTGTCTACAAAATCTTTTATACAACGGAACAGTTATTTTAAGACACAGCTCTTATCGACTTACTGCCATTGCAGAATATACTCGACATCTTCATGACGTCACTCTTGATCGCTTGTCGTGTTGGTCAAATTTTGATTGGTTTGCCTCGTGGTACTCTATGGTAGATTAGTTGTGTGCTTTTATGTTTGATCGAGACTCAACTTTAGTTTTGACAAAGCTTAACGGCTTTGAAAATATTATAATATATGGTTAATTGCCAAGGAACCATAGATCAGATGGGTCAGGGGTTCAATGGGTCACATGGGTCATTCTGAGTGACCCGTTGCCATCTCTGTCATGACCCGATCTTTTGTGTGTTTCTCTGTCGCGACCCGATCTTTGTGTGTTTGTGTGTTTTTGTGTTACATTGACAAATGTTTTATCTTGGTGCAGAAAAATGTACAGAGACTTATAACACTGAACAGAGAAATGGAAAGAGAGGGGACAGTGGAGCAGCTGGTCGTACGAATGCGTCCATCCGTCCATCCATCTATCCACCCATCCATGCATCCATCCGTACCATCTATCCATCCATCCATCCATTCATACATACATACATACAGTACATACATCCATCCATTCACCCATCCGTCCGTCCGTCTGTCCGTTCATTCATCCAGCTCCATCGTCATAGTGGCGTTCATCGCCGGGGCTTTCGCTGTCGTCTGCCCAGCGGGTCACGTGTTTTAGGCGGGCGAGATTCCGGCGACACCTGGCGACGGTCCGTGTCAGCCGTAAGTGAACTGTGTTTAGAGGAAGTGGTCGACTCTGACTTGACTGATGCCGAGGACGGAAACGGAAATAGTAATGAGCGCTTCCGGTAAGCAATCACTTAGCGGTCACGTGACGCTCTACGATCCGGTTCCTCCGTGGATTTAAGCAGAGAGTATCACGTGTCAACGTCACGTGACTTATGGACGGCGATGTTGATGAAGCTGTGCTAGGCAGAGGATCCATGTTTTTGGTTGTTTGTGCCTCGGTCCGTGTGCTGGTGTGTGGTGTCCTACTTAAGCATCTTCATGTAAGATGTGTTCCGGTTGAATGCCTATTTCCGGTCCAGTAAGTTCATTTCCGCTATTCACAAGGCGACGATTCGAATTTACGAATATAAGAATATAGGAATAGCTGGTGGGTCATTCCCTGTCAACTCAACCAAAACGGGAATTCGTCCCCACCTTACCATCTCAGAATTGCATGAAATTTTCACCATATGTTTATATATCTATTTGATGGGAAAATACCAATTTTTACTAAAATATTCACTGTAGTTTGAAAGTTATGTGCCCTTTTGTAATAGGCCCGCAGAACATCATATCGCGAATCTGACTGCAACGTGATGTTTACATGCTAATAATATTTGAACTATGAGGGCTAGGAGGCTGAAATTTGTTGTGTTTGTACAGTTTTTCATGCTGATTATCAGCATATAATAATGTCACACATAGTGCATCAAATTTTTTAGTTAGAAAGTGTCAAAGATGGCTTTTCAGATCGAAATTTAGAAAAATCTGCCACTTTGAAGCTTTATAACTCCAAAAGTATTTTGTATTTTGTTTTGATATAAACAATGTCTATTCTACATATTACAGTTATTTCACATACAAATTTGTAACTGTCTATTCCTTTAAATACATTGTATACTGACTTCCAAAGATGGTGCAGTTCGACAACGGTCTCCACTTCGGGACCACAGTGTGCAAAAAGTGTTAAATATTTTTCTAATTTTTTGTGCTTTTGCATAGATCACATTTCAAATAATAACTGATAAAAAAATTGTGATCGCCTTTTTGGTTTTAAGAACTTTATTAAGTGTCGAAAATAGTCGTTTTTCCTACTCGCCGTGCACTGACACGAGATATAGGCCTAATATTTTTGTGGTCTATAGAACTTGTCATACAAGAAACCAGCTCTCTTAAACCCTTTCTTATCTCTCGTTCGATTTTTTAGACATTTAACAAAGAACAGATTGCTGAAAGACTTTGTAGGCCTATAGTGTCGTTTCAAATGGATCACCATTTTTCGGGGCATTTCGAATGCTCTAGAATAAAATTGAGGCAGAATATATTGACAATTCTAGTACGGTTTGACTCAGCTAAGCTGGGGATACACGAAAATGTGGTTTTAATTTGTTTCATCACTCTTCTGACTTTTGCATAGCAGCCCACTGTAGCGCTAATATATGCAATGTCCAATGACAAACAGGTTATCAATTATATAATATTTTTGTGGTCTATAGAACTTGTCATACAAGAAACCAGCTCTCTTAAACCCCTTCTTATCTCTCGTTCGATTTTTTAGACATTTAACAAAGAACAGATTGCTGAAAGACTTTGTAGGCCTATAGTGTCGTTTCAAATGGATCGCCATTTTTCGGGGCATTTCGAATGCTCTAGAATAAAATTGAGGCAGAGTATATTGACAATTTTAGTATGGTTTGACTCAGCTAGGCTGGGGATACACGAAAATGTGGCTTTAATTTGTTTCATCACTCTTCTGACTTTTGCATATCAGCCTACAGTAGCACTAAAAGTCTAATATATGCATTGTCCAATGTAAAAAAACAGGTTATCAATTATATAATATTTTTGTGGTCTATAGAACTTGTCATACAAGAAACCAGATCTCTTAAAGCCTTTCTTTTCTCTCGTTCGATTTTTTAGACATTTGACAGAGAACAGATTTCTGAAAGACTGTGTATAGTGTTGTTTCATTTTCGTGGCATTTCGAAAGCTCTAGAAAAAAATAGAGCACAATATATTGACAAATCTAGTACGGTTTGACTCAGCTAAGCTGGGGATACACGAAAATGTGGTTTTAATTTGTTTCATCACTCTTCTGACTTTTGCATAGCAGCCCACTGTAGCACTAATATATGCATTGTCCGATGTCAAAGAGGACATTAATTATATAATATTTTTGTGGTCTATAGAACTTGTCATACAAGAAACCAGCTCTCTTAAACCCCTTCTTATCTCTCGTTCGATTTTTTAGACATTTAACAAAGAACAGATTTCTGAAAGACTTTGTATAGTGTTGTTTCATTTTCGTGGCATTTCGAAAGCTCTAGAAAAAAATTGAGGCAGAATATATTGACAATTCTAGTACGGTTTGACTCAGCTAAGCTGGGGATACACGAAAATGTGGTTTTAATTTGTTTCATCACTCTTCTGACTTTTGCATATCAGCCTACTGTAGCACTAATATATGCATTGTCCAATATTAAACAGGTTATCAATTATATAATGTTTTTGTGGTCTATAGAACATGTCATACAAGAAACCAGCTCTCTTAAACCTCTTCTTATCTCTTGTTCGATTTTTTAGATATTTAACAAAGAACATATTGCTGAAAGACTTTGTAGGCCTATAGTGTTGTTTCAAATGGATCACCATTTTTCGGGGCATTTCGAATGCTCTAGAATAAAATTGAGGCAGAATATATTGACAATTCTAGTATGGTTTGACTCAGCTAGGCTGGGGATACATGAAAATGTGGCTTTAATTTGTTTCATCACTCTTCTGACTTTTGCATATCAGCCTACTGTAGCACTAATAGTCTAATATATGCATTGTCCAATGTAAAAAAACAGGTTATCAATTATATAATATTTTTGTGGTCTATAGAACTTGTCATACAAGAAACCAGATCTCTTAAACCCCTTCTTATCTCTCGTTCGATTTTTTTGACATTTGACAGAGAACAGATTTCTGAAAGACTTTGTATAGTGTTGTTTCATTTTCGTGGCATTTCGAAAGCTCTAGAAAAAAATTGAGACAGAATATATTGACAATTCTAGTACGGTTTGACTCAGCTAAGCTGGGGATACACGAAAATGTGGTTTTAATTTGTTTCATCACTCTTCTGACTTTTGCATAGCAGCCCTCTGTAGCACTAATATATGCATTGTCCAATGTCAAAGAGGACATCAATTAGATAATATTTTTGTGGTCTATAGAACTTGTCATACAAGAAACCAGCTCTCTTAAACCCCTTCTTATCTCTCGTTCGATTTTTTAGATATTTAACAAAGAACAGATTGCTGAAAGACTTTGTAGGCCTATAGTGTCGTTTCAAATGGATCACCATTTTTCGGGGCATTTCGAATGCTCTAGAATAAAATTGAGGCAGAATATATTGACAATTCTAGTACGGTTTGACTCAGCTAAGCTGGGGATACACGAAAATGTGGTTTTAATTTGTTTCATCACTCTTCTGACTTTTGCATATCAGCCTACTGTAGCACTAATAGTCTAATATATGCATTGTCCAATGATAAAAAACAGGTTATCAATTATATAATATTTTGTGGTCTATAGAACTTGTCATACAAGAAACCAGATCTCTTAAAGCCCTTCTTTTCTCTCGTTCGCTTTTTTAGACATTTGACAGAGAACAGATTTCTGAAAGACTGTGTATAGTGTTGTTTCATTTTGGGCATTTCATTTCAAATGCTCTAGAAAAAAATTGAGGCAGAATATATTGACAATTCTAGTACTGTTTGACTCAGCTAAGCTGGGGATACACGAAAATGTGGTTTTAATTTGTTTCATCACTCTTCTGACTTTTGCATAGCAGCCCACTGTAGCACTAATATATGCATTGTCCAATGTCAAAGAGGACATTAATTATATAATATTTTTGTGGTCTATAGAACTTGTCATACAAGAAACCAGCTCTGTTAAAACCCTTTTTATCTCTCGTTCGATTTTTTAGACATTTAACACAGAACAGATTGCTGAAAGACTTTGTAGGCCTATAGTGTCGTTTCAAATGGATCACCATTTTTCGGGGCGTTTCGAATGCTCTAGAATAAAATTGAGGCAGAATATATTGACAATTCTAGTACGGTTTGACTCAGCTAAGCTGGGGATACACGAAAATGTGGTTTTAATTTGTTTCATCACTCTTCTGACTTTTGCATATCAGCCTACTGTAGCACTAATATATGCATTGTCCAATGACAAACAGGTTATCAATTATATAATATTTTTGTGGTCTATAGAACTTGTCATACAAGAAACCAGCTCTCTTAAAGCCCTTCTTATCTCTCGTTCGATTTTTTAGATATTTAACAAAGAACAGATTGCTGAAAGACTTTGTATAGTGTTGTTTCATTTTTGTGGCATTTCGAAAGCTCTAGAAAAAAATTGAGGCAGAATATATTGACAATTCTAGTACGGTTTGACTCAGCTAAGCTGGGGATACACGAAAATGTGGTTTTAATTTGTTTCATCACTCTTCTGACTTTTGCATAGCAGCCCACTGTAGCACTAATATATGCATTGTCCGATGTCAAAGAGGATATTAATTATATAATATTTTTGTGGTCTATAGAACTTGTCATACAAGAAACCAGCTCTCTTAAACCCCTTCTTATCTCTCGTTCGATTTTTTAGACATTTAACAAAGAACAGATTGCTGAAAGACTTTGTAGGCCTATAGTGTCGTTTCAAATGGATCACCATTTTTCGGGGCATTTCGAATGCTCTAGAATAAAATTGAGGCAGAATATATTGACAATTCTAGTACGGTTTGACTCAGCTAAGCTGGGGATACACGAAAATGTGGTTTTAATTTGTTTCATCACTCTTCTGACTTTTGCATATCAGCCTACTGTAGCACTAATATATGCATTGTCCAATGACAAAGAGGTTATCAATTATATAATATTTTTGTGGTCTATAGAACTTGTCATACAAGAAACCAGCTCTCTTAAACCCCTTCTTATCTCTCGTTCGATTTTTTAGACATTTAACAAAGAACAGATTGCTGAAAGACTTTGTAGGCCTATAGTGTTGTTTCAAATGGATCACCATTTTTCGGGCATTTCAATGCTCTAGAATAAAAAATTGAGGCAGAATATATTGACAATTCTAGTACGGTTTGACTCAGCTAAGCTGGGGATACACGAAAATGTGGTTTTAATTTGTTTCATCACTCTTCTGACTTTTGCATATCAGCCTACTGTAGCACTAATATATGCATTGTCCAATGACAAACAGGTTATCAATTATATAATATTTTTGTGGTCTATAGAACTTGTCATACAAGAAACCAGCTCTCTTAAAGCCCTTCTTACCTCTCGTTCAAATTTTTAGACATTTGACAGAGAACAGATTTCTGAAAGACTTTCTATAGTGTTGTTTCATTTTCACCATTTTTTTGGGGCATTTCAAAGCTCTAGAAAAAAATTGAGACAGAATATATTGACAATTCTAGTACGGTTTGACTCAGCTAAGCTGGGGATACACGAAAATGTGGTTTTAATTTGTTTCATCACTCTTCTGACTTTTGCATATCAGCCTACTGTAGCACTAATATATGCATTGTCCAATGTCAAAGAGGACATTAATTATATAATATTTTTGTGGTCTATAGAACTTGTCATACAAGAAACCAGCTCTCTTAAAGCCCTTCTTATCTCTCGTTCGATTTTTTAGATATTTAACAAAGAACAGATTGCTGAAAGACTTTGTAGGCCTATAGTGTCGTTTCAAATGGATCACCATTTCTCGGGGCATTTCAAATGCTCTAGAATAAAATTGAGGCAGAATATATTGACAATTCTAGTATGGTTTGACTCAGCTAAGCTGGGGATACACGAAAATGTGGCTTTAATTTGTTTCATCACTCTTCTGACTTTTGCATATCAGCCTACTGTAGCACTAATAGTCTAATATATGCATTGTCCAATGTAAAAAAACAGGTTATCAATTATATAATATTTTTGTGGTCTATAGAACTTGTCATACAAGAAACCAGATCTCTTAAACCCCTTCTTATCTCTCGTTCGATTTTTTAGACATTTGACAGAGAACAGATTTCTGAAAGACTTTGTATTGTGTTGTTTCTTTTTTGTGGCATTTCGAAAGCTCTAGAAAAAAATTGAGGCAGAATATATTGACAATTCTAGTACGGTTTGACTCAGCTAAGCTGGGGATACATGAAAATGTGGTTTTAATTTGTTTCATCACTCTTCTGACTTTTGCATATCAGCCTACTGTAGCACTAATATATGCGTTGTCCAATGTCAAAGAGGATATTAATTATATAATATGTTTGTGGTCTATAGAACTTGTCATACAAGAAACCAGCTCTCTTAAAGCCCTTCTTATCTCTCGTTCGATTTTTTAGACATTTGACAGAGAACAGATTTCTGAAAGACTTTGTATATAGTGTTGTTTCATTTTTGTTTTGGCATTTCAGAAAGCTCTAGAAAAAAATTGAGACAGAATATATTGACAATTCTAGTACGGTTTGACTCAGCTAAGCTGGGGATACACGAAAATGTGGTTTTAATTTGTTTCATCACTCTTCTGACTTTTGCATATCAGCCTACTGTAGCACTAATATATGCATTGTCCAATGTCAAAGAGGACATTAATTATATAATATTTTTGTGGTCTATAGAACTTGTCATACAAGAAACCAGCTCTCTTAAACCCCTTCTTATCTCTCGTTCGATTTTTTAGACATTTAACAAAGAACAGATTGCTGAAAGACTTTGTAGGCCTATAGTGTCGTTTCAAATGGATCACCATTTTTCAGGGCATTTCAAATGCTCTAGAAAAAAATTGAGGCAGAATATATTGACAATTCTAGTATGGTTTGACTCAGCTAAGCTGGGGATACACGAAAATGTGGTTTTAATTTGTTTCATCACTCTTCTGACTTTTGCATATCAGCCTACTGCACTAAAAGTCTAATATATGCATTGTCCAATGTAAAAAACAGGTTATCAATTATATAATATTTTTGTGGTCTATAGAACTTGTCATACAAAAAACCAGCTCTCTTAAAGCCCTTCTTATCTCTCGTTCGATTTTTAGACATTTGACAGAGAACAGATTTCTGAAAGACTTTGTGTATAGTGTTGTTTCATTTTCACCATTTTTCATTTTCAAAAGCTCTAGAAAAAAATTGAGACAGAATATATTGACAATTCTAGTACGGTTTGACTCAGCTAAGCTGGGGATACACGAAAATGTGGTTTTAATTTGTTTCATCACTCTTCTGACTTTTGCATATCAGCCCACTGTAGCACTAATATATGCATTGTCCGATGTCAAAGAGGACATTAATTATATAATATTTTTGTGGTCTATAGAACTTGTCATACAAGAAACCAGCTCTCTTAAACCCCTTCTTATCTCTCGTTCGATTTTTTAGACATTTAACAAAGAACAGATTTCTGAAAGACTTTGTATAGTGTTGTTTCATTTGCGTGGCATTTCGAAAGCTCTAGAAAAAAATTGAGGCAGAATATATTGACAATTCTAGTACGGTTTGACTCAGCTAAGCTGGGGATACACGAAAATGTGGTTTTAATTTGTTTCATCACTCTTCTGACTTTTGCATATCAGCCTACTGTAGCACTAATATATGCATTGTCAATGTCAAACAGGTTATCAATTATATAATATTTTTGTGGTCTATAGAACTTGTCATACAAGAAACCAGCTCTCTTAAACCCTTTCTTATCTCTTGTTCGATTTTTTAGATATTTAACAAAGAACAGATTGCTGAAAGACTTTGTAGGCCTATAGTGTTGTTTCAAATGGATCACCATTTTTCAGGGCATTTCAGCTCTAGAATAAAAATTGAGGCAGAATATATTGACAATTCTAGTATGGTTTGACTCAGCTAAGCTGGGGACACATGAAAATGTGGTTTTAATTTGTTTCATCACTCTTCTGACTTTTGCATATCAGCCTACTGTAGCACTAATAGTCTAATATATGCATTGTCCAATGTAAAAAAACAGGTTATCAATTATATAATATTTTTGTGGTCTATAGAACTTGTCATACAAGAAACCAGATCTCTTAAACCCCTTCTTATCTCTCGTTCGATTTTTTTAGACATTTGACAGAGAACAGATTTCTGAAAGACTTTGTATAGTGTTGTTTCATTTTCGTGGCATTTCGAAAGCTCTAGAAAAAAATTGAGACAGAATATATTGACAATTCTAGTACGGTTTGACTCAGCTAAGCTGGGGATACACGAAAATGTGGTTTTAATTTGTTTCATCACTCTTCTGACTTTTGCATATCAGCCTACTGTAGCACTAATATATGCATTGTCAATGTCAAAGAGGACATCAATTATATAATATTTTTGTGGTCTATAGAACTTGTCATACAAGAAACCAGCTCTCTTAAACCCCTTCTTATCTCTCGTTCGATTTTTTAGACATTTAACAAAGAACAGATTGCTGAAAGACTTTGTAGGCCTATAGTGTCGTTTCAAATGGATCACCATTTTTCGGGGCATTTCAATGCTCTAGAAAAAAAATTGAGGCAGAATATATTGACAATTCTAGTACGGTTTGACTCAGCTAAGCTGGGGATACACGAAAATGTGGTTTTAATTTGTTTCATCACTCTTCTGACTTTTGCATATCAGCCTACTGTAGCACTAATAATATATGCATTGTCAATGATAAAAACAGGTTATCAATTATATAATATTTTTGTGGTCTATAGAACTTGTCATACAAGAAACCAGCTCTCTTAAAGCCCTTCTTATCTCTCGTTCGATTTTTTAGACATTTGACAGAGAACAGATTTCTGAAAGACTTTGTATAGTGTTGTTTCATTTTCGGATCACCATTTCAAATTTCGAATGCTCTAGAAAAAAATTGAGGCAGAATATATTGACAATTCTAGTACTGTTTGACTCAGCTAAGCTGGGGATACACGAAAATGTGGTTTTAATTTGTTTCATCACTCTTCTGACTTTTGCATAGCAGCCCACTGTAGCACTAATATATGCATTGTCCGATGTCAAAGAGGACATTAATTATATAATATTTTTGTGGTCTATAGAACTTGTCATACAAAAAAACCAGCTCTCTTAAACCCCTTCTTATCTCTCGTTCGATTTTTTAGACATTTAACAAAGAACAGATTGCTGAAAGACTTTGTAGGCCTATAGTGTTTCATTTCAAATGGATCACCATTTTTCAGGGCATTTCAGAATGCTCTATAATAAAATTGAGGCAGAATATATTGACAATTCTAGTACGGTTTGACTCAGCTAAGCTGGGGATACACGAAAATGTGGTTTTAATTTGTTTCATCACTCTTCTGACTTTTGCATATCAGCCTACTGTAGCACTAATATATGCATTGTCAATGACAAACAGGTTATCAATTATATAATATTTTTGTGGTCTATAGAACTTGTCATACAAGAAACCAGCTCTCTTAAAGCCCTTCTTATCTCTCGTTCGATTTTTTAGACATTTGACAGAGAACAGATTTCTGAAAGACTTTGTATAGTGTTGTTTCATTTTTGTGGCATTTCAAAAGCTCTAGAAAAAAATTGAGACAGAATATATTGACAATTCTGTACGGTTTGACTCAGCTAAGCTGGGGATACACGAAAATGTGGTTTTAATTTGTTTCATCACTCTTCTGACTTTTGCATATCAGCCTGCTGTAGCACTAATATATGCATTGTCCAATGTCAAAGAGGACATTAATTATATAATATTTTTGTGGTCTATAGAACTTGTCATACAAGAAACCAGCTCTCTTAAACCCCTTCTTATCTCTCGTTCGATTTTTTAGACATTTAACAAAGAACAGATTGCTGAAAGACTTTGTAGGCCTATAGTGTTGTTTCAAATGGATCACCATTTTTGGGGCATTTCAAATGCTCTAGAATAAAATTGAGGCAGAATATATTGACAATTCTAGTACGGTTTGACTCAGCTAAGCTGGGGATACACGAAAATGTGGTTTTAATTTGTTTCATCACTCTTCTGACTTTTGCATATCAGCCTACTGTAGCACTAATATATGCATTGTCAATGTCAAAGAGGACATTAATTATATAATATTTTTGTGGTCTATAGAACTTGTCATACAAGAAACCAGCTCTCTTAAAACCCTTCTTATCTCTCGTTCGATTTTTAGACATTTAACAAAGAACAGATTGCTGAAAGACTTTGTAGGCCTATAGTGTCGTTTCAAAATGGATCACCATTTCTCAGGGGCATTTCAAATGCTCTAGAATAAAATTGAGGCAGAATATATTGACAATTCTAGTACGGTTTGACTCAGCTAAGCTGGGGATACACGAAAATGTGGTTTTAATTTGTTTCATCACTCTTCTGACTTTTGCATATCAGCCTACTGTAGCACTAATATATGCATTGTCCAATGACAAACAGGTTATCAATTATATAATATTTTTGTGGTCTATAGAACTTGTCATACAAGAAACCAGCTCTCTTAAAGCCCTTCTTATCTCTTGTTCGATTTTTTAGACATTTGACAGAGAACAGATTTCTGAAAGACTTTGTATAGTGTTGTTTCATTTTCACCATTTTCAGGCATTTCGAAAGCTCTAGAAAAAAATTGAGGCATAATATATTGACAATTCTAGTACGGTTTGACTCAACTAAGTTGGGGATACACGAAAATGTGGTTTTAATTTGTTTCATCACTCTTCTGACTTTTGCATATCAGCCCACTGTAGCACTAATATATGCATTGTCCGATGTCAAAGAGGACATTAATTATATAATATTTTTGTGGTCTATAGAACTTGTCATACAAGAAACCAGCTCTCTTAAACCCCTTCTTATCTCTCGTTCGATTTTTTAGACATTTAACAAAGAACAGATTGCTGAAAAAACTTTGTAGGCCTATAGTGTCGTTTCAAATGGATCACCATTTTTCGCATTTCAATGCTCTAGAATAAAATTGAGGCAGAATATATTGACAATTCTAGTACGGTTTGACTCAGCTAAGCTGGGGATACACGAAAATGTGGTTTTAATTTGTTTCATCACTCTTCTGACTTTTGCATATCAGCCTACTGTAGCACTAATATATGCATTGTCCAATGACAAACAGGTTATCAATTATATAATATTTTTGTGGTCTATAGAACTTGTCATACAAGAAACCAGCTCTCTTAAACCCCTTCTTATCTCTCATTCGATTTTTTAGACATTTAACAAAGAACAGATTGCTGAAAGACTTTGTAGGTCTATAGTGTCGTTTCAAATGGATCACCACTTTTCAGGGCATTTCGAATGCTCTAGAAAAAAATTGAGACAGAATATATTGACAATTCTAGTACGGTTTGACTCAGCTAAGCTGGGGATACACGAAAATGTGGTTTTAATTTGTTTCATCACTCTTCTGACTTTTGCATATCAGCCTACTGTAGCACTAATATATGCATTGTCCAATGACAAACAGGTTATCAATTATATAATATTTTTGTGGTCTATAGAACTTGTCATACAAGAAACCAGCTCTCTTAAAGCCCTTCTTACCTCTCGTTCAAATTTTTAGACATTTGACAGAGAACAGATTTCTGAAAGACTTTCTATAGTGTTGTTTCATTTTTTTTCAGGGGCATTTCAAAGCTCTAGAAAAAATTGAGACAGAATATATTGACAATTCTAGTACGGTTTGACTCAGCTAAGCTGGGGATACACGAAAATGTGGTTTTAATTTGTTTCATCACTCTTCTGACTTTTGCATATCAGCCTACTGTAGCACTAATATATGCATTGTCCAATGTCAAAGAGGATATTAATTATATAATATTTTGTGGTCTATAGAACTTGTCATACAAGAAACCAGCTCTCTTAAAGCCCTTCTTATCTCTCGTTCGATTTTTTAGATATTTAACAAAGAACAGATTGCTGAAAGACTTTGTAGGCCTATAGTGTCGTTTCAAATGGATCACCATTTCTCGGGGCATTTCGAATGCTCTAGAATAAAATTGAGGCAGAATATATTGACAATTCTAGTATGGTTTGACTCAGCTAGGCTGGGGATACACGAAAATGTGGTTTTAATTTGTTTCATCACTCTTCTGACTTTTGCATATCAGCCTACTGTAGCACTAATAGTCTAATATATGCATTGTCCAATGTAAAAAAACAGGTTATCAATTATATAATATTTTTGTGGTCTATAGAACTTGTCATACAAGAAACCAGATCTCTTAAACCCCTTCTTATCTCTCGTTCGATTTTTTAGACATTTGACAGAGAACAGATTTCTGAAAGACTTTGTATAGTGTTGTTTCATTTTCGTGGCATTTCGAAAGCTCTAGAAAAAATTGAGGCAGAATATATTGACAATTCTAGTACGGTTTGACTCAGCTAAGCTGGGGATACACGAAAATGTGGTTTTAATTTGTTTCATCACTCTTCTGACTTTTGCATATCAGCCTACTGTAGCACTAATATATGCATTGTCCGATGTCAAAGAGGACATTAATTATATAATATTTTTGTTTTCTATAGAACTTGTCATACAAGAAACCAGCTCTCTTAAACCCCTTCTTATCTCTCGTTCGATTTTTTAGACATTTAACAAAGAACAGATTGCTGAAAGACTTTGTAGGCCTATAGTGTCGTTTCAAATGGATCACCATTTTTCGGGGCATTTCGAATGCTCTAGAATAAAATTGAGGCAGAATATATTGACAATTTTAGTATGGTTTGACTCAGCTAGGCTGGGGATACACGAAAATGTGGCTTTAATTTGTTTCATCACTCTTCTGACTTTTGCATATCAGCCTACAGTAGCACTAAAAGTCTAATATATGCATTGTCAATGTAAAAAAACAGGTTATCA